>JARHVA010011023.1:57500-87500 GCA_037957365.1 Torreya grandis
TAGAGAGACCAATAATTTTGTTAGAAACAGAAAAATTATGTTTTAGCTCTCCATGATTAAAGTAATCATAGTTCTTATCTTTCCAAATTTGAAACATAATATTAGATCAAAATATCTTCCAAAAGAGTTTTTATTTATTAGGCAACATAGATGAGTCCCCTTAGATATCCATCTTTCATGTGAAGAATTAAGGGAAAAAAGGCTAGATAAGGGAATGGATCTAGTGCCATGTAGACTGAGCATGGTGACAAAAACAAAAGAGGTATTTAATTGTTTTTGGTTGATGACATGCTAGGTATATGTGTTTAAGCACACACATATTTTTGAGCTGATCACCCATAGGCAAGACTTAGTAGAGAAGGCAACATAAAAAGTGAGCTTTTTTAGGATCAATAGAAGTAGATCACACTATTCGAAAATGCCTAACATAGATCCCTTCATAGAAATGAATATTCCATCTGATATTGAGCATATTAACTAGAATATGTTAAGGATCCAATAATTGATATCCCCATTGTGGAGTGTATTGAGTGAAAGGGGTGGTTGTATGTCAATGTCAATCCCTCCATCATGGAACAAGAGAATTAACTCCAATTTTATGCAAATCTTCATCAACTATGGAACCTTGTATTTATGCAATAGTCTTTGCATCTAAAATTATTAGTTGATACTTATTTTTAAGTTGCTCCCAAGTGAGCCAAATCCTGGTTTATTTACAAAATAGGTCACTGATAACCTTTACACCCTTTTTGAAAAGGTGTAGCTCTTTAACCCAGGGGACTAGGGAAAATAAAACATCATGAAAGTTAAGATAAGGTAACCACTAAAGAGACTGAGAGTTAAGGGAGAGGCCATTTCTGAACCCATCACCAGCCCAGCTAAGGTAAGGCTTAAGCTTCTCCCAAGCCTTCCATAAACTTTTAATAACAAATTACCCCTTAATTTTGATAGACACTGGGGTGATAAACAAAGAGTGAAGTCCCAGGGCTTGCCACACTTTCCTGCCATAGGGAAGACCCTAAGAGATATAATGGTGAAGAAGAATATTCCATGCCTCAACCCCATAAAGACATCTGATTATCCATTTGGCCTCTAGAGCTAGCCCTTGGATCATAATGTCAAGAAGACCCAATCCCCTTGATTCTTTGGGGTGGTAAAAAATAATTCAATTAACTCTATGGAAGCCCTTATGTCTTTTAGAATTATCTCTAAAAAATCTCTTAAAAGTTTTCCTAATTTTTTGTATGCTACACTAGAAGGGGCCCTGTAGGAAGATTAGTAAACGTGCATCACTGTCAAAAATTTAAAGCATATTTAAAACTTATCAACCAAAGATAGAAGCTTAATTATCCAAAAGAAAATCTTTTTTCTTACTCTCTGCATCACACATGACCACAAGTCAGAGATAAATATAGAGCATTCATTAAAATTAGCTTTGTAGGAAAGACTTAGTAAAGTATGAGGTAAAATCTAACCCTAAAGGAACTGTAAGTTTGTGGATTCACCAATATTTTAGATATAGAAATTAATCTATTTCAAAATGAGCATTTATAAATATGTATAAACATGGTAAAAACAATATTTTTTATTAATTAATATGTTTCAATCATATAATATAGATTGAAGTATAGAGAAGAAATATGGGAATAAGAGATCTTATTTTAATCTTTCATTATATCTTGAGATTTATTTGATTAAATGTCTTTAACTTGAATTTATGGTATAATAATACATGTAAATTTGAAAAGAATTAATAATAAATAATTATCTTAAAATCATTTTAATGTACTTATCATATTTAAACAATTTTAAAAAATAAAATGATTTTAAAAATTTAGATACGAACATCTTATTATTTTCCAAATTTAACAAAAAAAACTAATTTATATAAACACATATTAATTAATAATTACTTAATTTTTCATATATTTTTATAATTATTTCATAAAACATTATATATCAATATATATATATATATATATATATATATATATATATTTAAAATAAACTATAATATTTATTAATTTGTAAATAACATTTAAATTTAAAATAAACAATATTAAGAATATTAAATGACCAATCTAATGGTGACATGTCTACCTCCATTAAAGGTATTTGATCGAGTGCGTATTTGGCATTATTTTCTCAAATGTATAGTATTATATATTTTAACTTATGTTAAAATCATATATATATATATATATATATATATATATATATATATATATATATATATATATATAACATATTATTATATATTTCATTGAAAGAGTAGTAGTATAAAAAACAAAGAAAATAATACAATTATTTTTTAGAATAAAAATTTAGAACATTTATAGTGGTTTATAAGGGATGTTTATTTATTAATTTTAAAATTATTATATTTATTGGTTTATGAAGTTAAAAAATAACATCATCTACTTATCATATTTTTTCAATCAAATTTACTTTATATTTTTCAATTTTGAAATATCCTTGCCAACACTGATTATTTTCTCTTTTCAAAATTTTAATATCTTGAGATCTAAGATGGCATTATGTGTTGCAGTGGCCACCCATTCCAACTTCCTATCAATGATGTATACAGTCCAGTTCAATTCTTTTTGTGCAAATGTAAAAGGTGGATAAAATAGGACAAAATTTAAGATTAATAAAATAAAAAAATGACTTTGGTTATACTTTAAAATTGATAAGATAAAATATGACAAAATTTGAAATTTATACACAAGTGCTCTCTCCCCTCTTAGTCAAAATCAACATACCCAACTTTTCTCAATGAAGATGAAGCATGTGGATTCTTATAGGTAAAATTAATACATCCTCAACCCACTATCCAACCTTTAATATTATGTTCCACAAATCATATTAATATGAAATTAATAATTTTCATGTTCTGATTAAAACTATGTTTTATATTTTTTTTAAATAATAATATAGTACATGTTAGATAGAAAAAGGTGGCTGGTTTGAAAATATAGTTTAAGTAAAAGTATAAATAATATAAATTAAGATTAAACTTGGAAAGTATCAAAATAATCATCCTAAGCTCAAAAAATTATTAATATAGAAGTACATTATTTATATCAACAATAATCCATAAATAGGATAAAATGAGAAAGTAGGTCACTGGGACAACGAACATCATAGAGGGAGGAGGAGGTAATAATGGTAGACTTTTAGGCTAATATCTCCAACCATGACCAACTTAGCTTCTACAACAATATTGTGTGAGTCATTCATCAGTTTCTTCAACAACTTCCTCTATCTATGGATGAGGAGGAGAAATAACAAGAACTACCCTAGCCATTTTCCTTTGCCCATCCCATTTAGAAGTATTAATATTTTTTCTAAGAACAAAAGATAAGAACATGAAATAAAATAAATTTAATGTGAAAGAGATCACCTCAATAATAAGACACAAGAAGCATCAAGTGAGAAAACTGATAAACGGTAAAAAAACCTCATGTTTATTGTGAAATCTTACAAACTAAACTTCTTCAAGGACAATCGCAATAGAAAAATATAGAATAGAGAGATGGGATTCAAACCATAATAAATATATTTGAAGATAAACTAGTGTGTTCTAGTGTAGAATGAAAAATGAGAGATATCATTTAAATAGAGCTAGAAGGAAAGAGGAGTTACACCATCTTTTTGTTTGTGTTAAGTTTCTCTAATCTCTATTAGATGAGAGAAGTGTGTGGCACGTTTGGATAGATTTGTTTATGAAATTAACTACAAGTTTCTATAAAAACTAATAAAATAAATATGACACCTCAGAATATAGGATATTTAAATTTATTATAATAATAAATATACAACTAAGTAGACTTAATATTAACCTAAACTATCATAAATAAATATTAATATTAAACACTCCATCTTTAATTTTTATTTAGGTTATAAAAGAGTATAAAATATTACAAATAATGAAACTTAACATTACATAATTCTCCCCTTAAATAGAAACTTCCTTTGAGAGGAATTAAAAAATTATGAGAGAATAAAGAAGAAGAGAAGGTACCATCAAGAACCTTACAAAAGTGAATTTGTGATCATTGATAATTTATAATGTTTTTTTTTTTGGATAAAATGGTCAATCCATATTAGAATAAAGGCCAACAAAGAAAAATACATGAAAAATGATTAGCGATATCTACAAAACATAAGCTTGCACAAATATATATTTTTAAGTAAAAAAAGTCCATAAAATATGATCTACATATAATTATACTAATAAAAGTAGATCTAATGGAAGGAAAAAAGAAGAAAAATAAAAATTCCATAACAAATTGTGGAACCTACATGGAAAATAAATGAAATTAGTCCAAAATAGTTAGCACCAAACAAAGTGTATCTCCTTGATAGATTACAATAAAAAGTAAACATAAAAGCAAAGAATACATAAAATCTTGTGTTTTAAGCTCATAAAAAGAGACACAGAAGATATGTTACTTTTTGAAAAAGATATCCTTCTTGAAGTAATTGATGAATAATAAAAAGAAGAAATATCAAAGTCTCAAGAGGATACCATAAATTTCGGTAGTTAAATTGGTTTAACCTTTGAATAAGGTATTTTAGTAGCTTTTTAAGAATACAATATTTCATGAATTCATTTATCACAAATTTTATATGGACATAGTTTGTAATATTTAGAGATATGATGCTCATGCTTACCACAATGCTCACAAGTTTTAGTATTTTTATCCAAAGTATGAGTATGAGAAGAACTGTTATTAAATGTCTTTCGGTGCTAGGGACAATAGGGTATAATATTAACATTAGAGGTATTAAAACTAAACCCTACAAAATTAGTATTAGAGACAATCCAAATTTGATGAACAATGTCATTGCCACAATAAAACCACCACCAAATTTATTCATAGATTAAATAATTTTTATACTAAGGATAGAAATAAGATATGCAAAAATAATTTGAGATGTCTATGCTTGGATAATTGCCATTTTTCTTAGAATTGTAAATATTTCAGTCAGATAAAGTAATTTTCATATCACAAAGTAAATATGCCAAGGAAATGTTGAATAAATTTGGTATTGAGGATTGTGCACCAGTTGGCACACCAATGTGTATAGGACATAAGGTAAGCAAGGATGAAGATTAACCTATTGTAGATTAATATTTGTATAGATCTATGATTTTTAGTCTTGTATATTTGATAGCATCGAGGCCAGACATCATACATGCAGTAGGTATAGTTGAAAGAAATAAGTCAGCCCCAAAATATAGTCATGTTCAGTTGGTGAAGAGACTATTTTGATATATCAAGGGGACATTAGATTATGGATTGTGGTATCTCACAAGTAGAGATTTCACTTTAGCTACTTATACAAATTTAGATTAGGTAGGTTTATTGGATGACAAAAAAGTACAAGTGAAGGAGCTTTCTTCTTTGGTGATAGCTTAGTATGATGGCTAAGAAAAAAGCAAAATTTAGTATCACTTTCTATAGCTAAAGTAGAATATATTGTAGTGGTATTGTGTTGTATTCAAGTGCTTTGGATGAAGCAAAATTTGGAAGATATAAAGGTAAAATATGATTAACCTATTTCTATTTTTTGTGACAATACAAGTGTTATTAATATTTGAAAGAATCTAGTGATGCATTCAATAACAAAACATATTCCCATCAGATATCACTCTTTAAGAGATCAGGTTTCAAATCAATAGGTTAAGATGGAATATATTAGTATTATAGAGTATATTACATATATTTTCACAAAACCACTACCAAAATCCACATTTGAGTATCTACAAGATAAGTTGGGAGTAATTTGTTTTACTTCCTGCCATTGAGGTTCAACATAAGTTGAGGGGGAGCTAAGTGTTAGCTCTAGGTAGGCCCTTTGCCATTGATGTCAAAGGGAGAGAATAATAGAAATAATTATAGGTATATGTGCAAAAATAGGTACAAGGAAAAGGTATAGGTTACTATAGTAAAGGGGAGTTAATGCATGTTTTTTATATGATAGTTTGTGCAAGTTTCAAGATATGGCAGTTTCAGTTTTAGGTTGCCATAAATGGCAAAGGAGGAGATTGTTGGAAATATTGTCATTGATTTCAAAGGTCTAGCATTATTGGTGATAAAGGTCCCATTGCATTTAATGGTGTTTTTAATATTCATATCTTGGATAATGTGTGTTAATATTTATTTAATATTAATGACTATATTTTTCATTGCATATAAGTCAAAAGAGGACCCATGGAGAAGTCAAAGAGTCACGGGGTAAAATACAAAAGAGGAATGGAATGAATTTTAACATGAAGAGTCATCTTGAATAATTCCAAGATTCACCATGTGAAGACAAAAGAGGGTATGACACATTTTACCATGAAGGGATACTTTGAAGGATACAAAAAGTCACCAAGATAAAGATTGTTGGAAATATTGTCATTGATTTCAAAGGTCTAACATTATTGGTGATAAATGTCCCATTGCATGTAATGGTGTTTTTAATATTGATATCTTGGATAATGTGTGTTAATATTTATTTAATATTAATGACTATATTTTTCATTGCATATAAGTCAAAAGAGGGCCCACAGAGAAGTCAAAGAGTCATGGGGTAAAATACAAAAGAGGAATGGAATGCATTTTATCATGAAGAGTCATCTTGAATAATTCCAAGAGTCACCATGAGAATAAAAAAGAGGGTATGACACATTTTACCATGAAGGGACACTTTGAAGAATACGAAAAGTCACCAAGATAAAGACAAAAGTGGAAAAGATGCATTTGCTTATGAAGGGCTACCATATGACTTTTTAAATGAAAGGATACAAAGGTTCATGCAAGTTTGGCACCATTTTTCATGAGGATTGAAGGGGCATAAAAGGTGAATGCCACAAGTCATTTGGAAAGCTATAAATAAAGGTTTGAGAAGCCATTTGTTATATGTAAGAGAGTGCATGTTTTATATTTATTTTTGAAGAGAGAAAAGTAGGGGATATTGTAGAGTTGTATCATTTGTTGAGTATGAAACATTGATAGATAGTTGTGTTTCATACACAAGAGGAGTTGGTGCTCCTATGGGTTGGTGTTCACAAATATTTACTGTGTTGGTGTTCGGCAAAGGGGTTGGTGCTCCTACAATTTGGTGTCTATGAACTTTTCATTTTGAATTGGTGCTCATTCAAATAGTTTAGATTGTTCTTTGTGGTTTTTCCCACTTTGGGTTTACAAATTAAAATTTGCTCTCTCTCTCTCTCTCTCTCTCTCTCTCTCTCTCTCTCTCTCTCTCTCTCTCTCTCTCTCTCTCTCTCTCTCTCTCTCTCATGGTGCATATTATTTTTTAAAATTTATTACATATCTTGAATGTGTGATTAAGTGGTTAAATAAAAGAAATCAGATTATTTAAAAGATAATAGTGATTTACCCTACGTCTAAGTATATTTTGTTCTTAACAATTAGATATTATGCTTCAAGGTAAAACATCTATACATAAAATGTGTAGGGTGTTATAGATAGTCTTAATAATAATTATTATCACACCCTTTAGGTAGTGGTCTACTCATATCAACCTCTATAGTATTAATTAGAGATATAAGATGAAAATCTACAACCCATGAGATTAATGAAGTGGGAGGCTCATGTAATAATGAAAATTATATTCATGGTGTATTGGATAAAAAAAGTTTATTAGGTTCATGTGGCACTACATTAACTATGGTGGTTTTTTCCATTTTAGGCTGAGGAGGTTTGACCTTCTAACATGGTTTGATAGTAAACTTGGTATTTTATGTAGATGTATTGGGTGTGTTTCCTAAATAACTTTTTTAAAGTGAGATAATTTTTATTTCATGATCATTAATAATGTGGCCTAAGTCATTAAAATATTTAAATTTTTTGAAAACCATAGATTCATGTAAAGGATCAACCGAACTTTTATTGAATATGTCTTGAAACTCTTCATATATATTGGATTGGTAATTTTAACTAATATTATCTTATACCTCATGATATGATCATTAATAGGTTCAATGGTTCCTTATTTTATATTTTCAATTTGGGCATAAAAATACATTTCAATAATGTTAATAGATAAGTGTGACAAAAACTAATCCCCAAGGGGTTTGAATGCATGTACTGATTGGGTTGGTTAATCATAGAGTCACCTTTAATAAATATTTTAAGATCCTTGGAAATAATTTAATCCATATTTTATCATTGGGGGCATAATCAAGGCATGCCACATAGAAAGATTGAATATAATATTTAGGATCACCCTTTGTATATATATATATATATATATATATATATATATACAAAGGGTGATCCTAAATATTATATTCAATCTTTCTATGATATATATATATATATATATATATATATATATATATATATATATATATGTATGTATGTATGTATGTATATATATATATCTATATATATATATATATATATATATATATATATATATATATATATATATGTGTGTGTGTGTGTGTGTGTGTGTGTGTGTGTGTGTGTGTGTGTGTGCAATAAAACTAGTTAGCAATGGGTGAAAAGATGACTCTAGTGCAATAAGATTATGTAACACCTCTTGAGAATCAATAGCCTAAGGAGATTTCATATAATTTTGTTAAATATTTGTAACCTTAGCTTGAAATGTTTTTATAGTTGGGATGAGAGATTTCTTCTCTTGATATTTTAGGTTGGATAATTTATAACTCGCCAAAGGAGCTGTACTCATAGATCAAGTAGATATAGGCATTGAAACCAATAATTAGGCTGAAGTATTAAGGTTTCGCATGTAATATGTGGAAATATTAGTTTCAGAAAACAAATTTTGAAATACATATCTTGTTCTCCCATTATAATTATGAAGTGGTAATGTGATCAGTGGTAGGGTTGTTAGTATATTTGAATGACCCATAGCTGAAATAAAATGATTAATAGATGAACCTAGTTATTGATCTACATTTTTTTTTATTTTTTATATTCTAATATAGTTCTTAGGATTTCATCAACATATTTATTTTCTTAATTAATATTCTCACAAAAAAATGTAATTGATTTCACTTGCTTATGATCTATTTGTTCATGTTTATCGATTTCATTAGACTAATTGTTTTCATTATCAGAAGATTCTTCTATAAAAACCTCATCAATATGTTTTTTATTCTCGACATTTGTATCATCATGATCCATAGGATTAGGTCCCTCATTTATTTTATATATATTAAATAATAGAATGGGAAGCTCAATGTGTTCAATATGTATACCTCATAATCTAGGGATACTTAAGTTGCATATAAAATAATATAAGAATAGACTGAACATTCTCAATAATTTGAAACCTTGTTTGGCTAGAATACCTAAAAATAAAATAAAAATTAATTCACATGAATCAATTTCACTAAATATTTAACCCTAAAATCTAAATGTGGGGAGTCTAGGGTTAAAGGGCAAGAGATAGCCTAGAGAACAAGGATGGTAGAGTATCTCTAAAGCGAGCCAATTATTTACAAAACTTAGATCAACATATAATAAATTTTTTATGCTAATATATGATAGATTATAAAGTAAAAATATGTTAGATATTGAAATGAGATTGAAAACAAAATACTTAGTCGGTTATACTGACAATACATATCTAGATCTAAAACATGTAGAAAGTAGACTAGATATGGATGTTGGATCAATAACCTAATTATTTAAATAATAATTCAACCATATGGTGTCAAGCTACCCTAAATAACCCTATATTAATCATCACTACCTATATATCCAATACTATATGGATGGCCTCAAAATTATGTACTTCTACCCTACATATTGGCTTGTGTGTGAACCATGCAATGTGTCATATGTAATTACATAGAGTGACCTAGCTTGTAACTTGAAAAATGTGGCTCATGGAATGATACTTAAATACTTCATACTTTTATATTTTTTATCCATATAATTGATATGTAAATATGACAAAATAGGGAACTTTTGCTCACTTGAGTGCTTGATTCAGTGATTTTAGTGAGTTTCCTTTCGAGAGGTAATACGTTTATAGATTTGTGTTAAATTAGAAATGAATGAGGATTGATTTTATACTTATACCAATCCCTTTAGATAATATCTCACATTAAATCACATAGGCCAACAATATGAATACATGCATTTGCATAAGCATCTAACTAGGATGCAAGTGTCTAGGCATTTGAAAAATAGGTGTAGGTCAAAAACTTGTAGAGATTGAAGATAATAATGTTTATATAATTATGGGTAATAAATAAGGTCTGATTCATAAAAATAAAATTGGTTAGACTAAAAGATAAAAAATTATGCATATAGAGATAATGTATGCGATCCTTTTTGTAGCGTGAAAGGTCTAGAAGCTAAATTTACATCCATGATATGTATTTTTCATGTGTATAATACTAAAGTGATATATGATTCATATATCATGTCTAAATATTCATACTCTAAAAATTAGAATGTATATTGGAGATTCCATTCAATAGGTTGAGCTTTCCCTTAGTAGAGGCTTAGTAAGAAAAATTACATGCAAAGGAGATGGGTTGAATCCCATGGTAAATGGAAATAACTCAAAAAAATAAATAGTGGCACCATGTATTAAAACCTAACATATCTCATTCTTCTTCTTTCTTTATGTATTTTTATTTGAATGGGTTGTAATAATTGCATATAAATATGGTGCAATAAGTAGGAAGATAGAATTGAGAGATCTTGTAATAATCCCATGTAAATACAATTAATTTCATTACAAGGTTTTATTTGTTAACTTATTCATATAAAATTACGCTTCAACCTTTTATACTCAAAATTCATTTTTTTTGACTAGATGTAACATAATTTATAGGTCAATAATTTAAATTATATGATTATGTAGGCTCTATACTTATGAAAAATTCATATATCATGAAACACCATATTTGTATTGATCAAGACAAACTTATAGTCAAAGAAGAATATTAGTGGAAAAGAAAGGTTGGTGAAATAATTGAAATAGAAAAGAGACTAGAAAGTTTAAAAAGTGACAAAAAGTGTGCAACTGATAATTCTTGGCATCTAATTTTGAATCATTTTAAGAGACATAATAATACACATATATGATGATGTGAACTTTCTCAATGTTTATTTAGATTTACTTTAATGTTTTAATGTTTATTTTAATTTATGTTTTAGGACACTGAATATCCTCACTTTATTTTTTGAGGATTTATATATTTTTTTAATTTTTCATAAAATGATTCATTTTATTTTTGTCCATGAAGATGGGTACACAAATTTGTCCTTTAGTGTTGATTTTAACATGATGGTTAAAGAAATCACTATTTCAAATGCAAACCTAAAAATAACATAATAAGAATATCAAGATCCATGTTATCATTTATGAAAATGTCTTAAAAAATTAAATTTATGTTTTCATTATTAAATTGAATTCCACTCAAATCAATTTATAAAATAAAATGTGTTAACAACTATTTGAAACATTAAATGACATTGTTATGTATATGTTTACCATTATATATAATTAATAAATGAAAATTAACTTTAAATTAATGTAAACTTAAAATCTAATCTAGGAAGATAAATAAAAATAGTCTACTATAAAAATACAATGATATACAAAACTTATATAAGTTGTAAATTACTTAAAATTACAAGGATTATGGTTCGAAAGATGTATTAGAAAATAATTTATTCAAATTCATTTTCTATATGTGATTGTCTAAACCTAATTATAAAATTTTGTAAACATAGTGTTTATTTCAAACAATGCCTCATTATATTCTAGGATAAGTCCCTAGTAGCTAGATAGGGTTGCAATGTATCATTGTCAACTAGTGTGACTTTTTCTATGTTAAATTTGTGCTAAATCTAAAATTTTATATTATTTCACCTACATATAAATAATATTTTCTAATATGTGGGCCAATTTTGAATGCACAATTCACCTACAAAACTAAAACTCTAGACTACAAAAGGACATAAACTAGATCAAATTCCTAAGGGAAAAAATTTGAAAGTGGGATATTCCCAAGCAATCCTCAAAAAACCCCATATTAACTAAGTTTTTCTTGCATAGTTTGAATGGAACATAGGCTGATATAGATATCCCTTTGAAGAAGATCACATAAATGCAACGAGAAAATTTTATTATAATTATTGAAAAAGGATGGCCTTAGCCTGTAATAAAATAATGTTAACTTGGACAATGACTTTATTTTTGTTGTAAAATTACAACATGGCTATTTTATAATTACATAGATTATTTTTTTAAAAAAATCAACAAGAGAGTGCTAGATAGAGTCACCTAAGGTTTCAAGTGAGACTCTTTATGTTCTCTTATAGGGGAGTATTTGAATTTTTAAAAATAATTGACATATCATCACATGTGGTAAAATAATTAGGAATCATGCCATTTTCAAAAAAATCCATTACAACACTATAGTCAAGTCCACACTAGTCATTAGGTTCATAGTGCATCCCTATTTTCCTAGTGCACACTTATCCACATTAAATAAATTATGGAAGTCCTAAAGATATTCTCTTTAATTGTAATAATTTGAAGGATTTCAGATAGATATATGATTATAAAAATGTTGAGTTGGCCAAGAAATGTAAATATGTCAAGGTTGAACATTCTAAATCATTTATTAATTAAATTTATGTGTATAGATTTCCCCCATCCCCCTTATTCTAGTGATGCATATATTTCTAAAGGAAATGTAATACTTGATTGTCTATAAACACTTTGTATTTATCACGGAGACATGCATGACCCATTGTTGAGGCATATAGATAAGTGTTTAATTGAGATTGATCAAGTCTCAAATTGAATAATCAATTTAGATTCTTGAGTTGGAAAGATATGTGCTCTGACCCTCATAGAGTGCGCTATAATGTGTGAAGATATGGGAACCAACAAAGTGGTTCACTAAAGTGAAACCAAAACATTAAGAGTCACTAATCTCTTATGTAGTATAATTATTGAATTAAAAGAGAATAAGTGGGAACCAATCTATGGTTTACAAAATTAAAACCAAGGTGTGGAGCATCACTAGGCTCAAATCTAGTTCACTTACAAAATATGAATAACACTGCTACAAATGGGTCTAAAATTAAACTTAAAATTCTTGAACATTAATAAATTATTCTTAATAAAGAAAAAATATGAATTTTTTTCAAAATAATAGCTTAGAAATGCATGTATATTAATCCTGCAATGCAATATAGAGTTCCAAAAGTGATATTTTAAAAATTGCTTGTAGCCTTGTAACTTTATTCACACAAGTGTGTTAGTGCTTGATTATCTATATTAGTGGAGTAGATAAGTAAGTCTAATGCCCCCATAATTTAAAAAATCTTATTTTTGTACATTTTAATCTATCATATATTAAAATTTAATGCTAAAAAAATGCCAGTGTGATTCCCCCCTTTTGAGAGGGAGATTTCCATAAAATCACTTTTCTCAAAACAAAAAGTGAGAGAATTTATAAAATTTACATAATAATGTAATAACATTAGCATATACTTAATTTGAATTTAAATCTTGTAGATTTAAAATTGAAGAATTTTAAAAAATTATTTATTTTATTTTCATCATGTAAGTTTGATATAAAACATTGTAGGAAATAATGAAGCATGTAAAAACTTGTGATTGTTGTATATGTATTATAAACATAATATGTTGAAAATTTGAAGTATTGAAGCATATAGATGGTATGTGAATGATATGTATAATGTCACCATAGATAGATAAGTGTATATATAGTAGTGCATACTATTAATCATGGCACCATAGTATCCAAATAGAAACATGTAATCAAAGTCACAAAATTGTCATGCAAGAAGGCCTAGAGGACGTATACAATGGACATGTAAGATGTCACATAAAAATTAATTTTTCATATATGTTACAAATGAATCCCAAATTATGAATACACGAGACATGAAAATGTCACATATAAGGCCAAAATCCACACACACAAGACATGAGTGTACCATACAAGCAAGGTGTATGTTGAAGATACACAAGGACAAAGTTCACATACAATAAGAAAAGAATTTTAAATCATGTTATAAAATTGAAATAAGCATGTGACTGAAACATATAGGAAAAAAATCTAGAATAAGTTAACCATATGCATATATGTTACAATTTATCACGTACCATATTCTCCAATACATATGTGAATATATAATTGAAACATGAAATCATGCATTTTCATTTATATGTATAGATGAAAGATAAGTTGTGGATAATTAAAACCTATAATGTGTTTGTATTGATTTGTATAATATTTTTGAATTATTATTTAACTTGTATTGAAGAAAACCTTTTTGAAATTTAAAACAAAATTATTTATTCTACTTTCAAAGTGAAACCATAACAAGTGGATATTGTTTATTATTATTAGTATCATCAATTTTAATTACTGTTAAATAGAGTTTGATTGTGAGTGAAACTTTGAAATTTTTATATTCCATATTTATTATTGACATCATTATGTTGAAACACTTTCTTAGGGCAATCACAAAGTCTAATTTTTTTTGAGTTAGTCTTGGATATGCAATAGAACTATAAATTATTAACTTAAGATGATTGATAGATGTATATGCATTGGAATTATTTACTATACTAAGATAATTTTGAATTTTTTTGTATTGATCTTATAATTTTGGTGTTTGGAAAAAATAAAAAAATGCATGATATACATTATTTGAAAGTTGTACCTTGTATAATATGAATTTGAAATTGGATGTAAAATCATAGAGTGTACTATATTGGAATTATTAGAATTTTTATTGATATGTTTTCTTATTATGGCTATGCCTAAAGGTTTTGATCTTGGTTTATGACAGGTCTAATAACTGGACTCTTGACATGATTTTTTATGGTTATTACTTGTTTGGTTATCCTTTATTATGAAATTATTAGACTTTCCTATAATACGTGTTAACAAAATGATTGTGTTTATATTATTGATGATCACGAACCGATAAATTAACAACAAGGAACTCAATTTTACTTTGGGATAATTAAATTTTTATGAAATGATAATACGCTGATAAGTGATCCTACTATGATGTAGATATTTTTTTTCATTATGAAATGATTGGTTTTTTTTCCTTTTATACTTATAGTGTAAAATTATTTATATTCTGTTATGAGACAAATATATATAAATAAACATGAATTATATTTCATTAGGCTTGTTGTCATTCCTCATGAGGGTGAATGGATGATGATGCATTGTGCATGTGGTATGAGATGTAAGTGTTACATTTTATTACCCAATACCTTTTGAAATTTGATAGATATTGTGTTTTTGTATTGTATGTTTTGTCACAATATTATGTGAAGTGTTAAGGTTATGACACTTTATTTGTGTGGTATGGTGTACCAACACGATGCACTATAATTATGGGATTTTTTAAAGATTTTTTTAATGTTGAATCATGATTGTTTATTTGAATATAATTGATTTTTTTATTAATATTAGTAACATGGGATTAGATATGTTTGTGGAATTATATAATTAAACACTATATCGATTGTGTAAATCCTTAGTTCCACCTTCATTATCAAACTGGGAGTTGATTTTCTAGTCTAATTGAAACAAGATGGGCTAGTCAAATACTATGTATCATGGCCATAACCATATATAAGTTTAATACATATTAATGATTTTATATTTTTTATTCTCATTTAATGTCAAAACATGGTTTTTCTACATGGATTTAGGTGTAGCACAAATTATATATACATTACTCTCTATCTTGATGACAATTTTGCATCTACCTTCATCATGAAAGGTATGGCTGCTATAAAAAAAATGAGGTGTGTTAGGGATTTGAAATGATCTATGGTTGGAGGTAAATCCTTCAATTATGTTCTCCTTATTCCTATATATTTATTAATAATAGTGATAATAATTAGTGTTCGTTTGTATTACTTTGAATTACTTACCTTTGTATGATTGTCTTTAATATCAAAATCTAATATTTTACATTGTTACTGAGAGATGATATCATGTATTATGTGATTAGTGATGTAAGATTGAGATTTATTTGAAATGTAAATAATTTTTTTTGTAAAAAAATTAATATATAACATAATCATGATATTTTTTATGACTTGTATATCACTTTAAATGTACCTTTATGGATGAAACACAAATTACTACAATTAGAATAGAGTTAGACATAACTCAATATTTTATTTGTAAATTTAAAAATATATTATTTGACTATCATAACTATGAAATCGAATACTCTTACTTAATAATATGAATTCATATTGAAATTATTTCCATGACTATTTATTTTAACTTTGTAACTTAGGAAAATATGTATTTAAATTGATATTCAATGAAATTGAAATATTAAATATGATTTAATGAATTGCTTATTATTTTTTATGTTTTTTTTTATTAATACACATTGGATGTTTTAGGGAATGTAATTATAGGAATTATTTAAGAAAAATTTTAGAAGGATAACTTGGATTAGTATATAAAACCATTTTGAGAATGATTTTCTAGTATTTGAAAAAAGTGGTTCTTACATACAAACACATATAATTTAAAACATGCATATTATATATCATCTAATTATTATAAGATAAAATAATTAGTCAATAGCTCTTTTTTGGAGAACTTTGGGGTAATTTTTACATCATTCATGTCCTAGGGTTTTTCCTATAGCATTACACCACCACTATTATATTCATCTCTGTGAGAGTTTTCCATTCCATCGAATAGTGATTAATATCTTCTAACTTTGAAATCCACCCTTTGGTTAGTATTTTTATTATTTTATGAGCTCCACATATGATCCCCCATCATTGGATCTAAATTTATTTAGATTAATCAATAATGGTAATTAATAAATCATGCATATTTGGAACCATGGTATTTCATGAGGTAATGTACCCCTTTCTTAGGAAAATCATCTTATCATTTTTATTTGATTAAATAAACTTAATAATTATTTCCAATGGCTTAAATCTCATACCATTATTAGATATTTTATAGGGAATATTCACTTTTAATTTATTTCTAAAATAAAAGTGCATGTGTAATGAAAGACTCATGGAATATGATCATTTTGGTGTAAATTCTCACATCAACGAATCAACACATTGCCATATAATCAAGATCAAGATTGATTAAAACTAGTTTAATCATCACTCATACATGAAAAAAATGTCTTTTAAGTTCTATGGATTAATAGTACAATAATAAATCTAAATAAAGCTTATAAACATTTATAAAGTTGGTCAAACATAACATTGTTATCAATCATGCCTAAAGAAAATATACTTATAAATAATTCTCTAATCAAATATGTTAATCATCTCTTCAACATTCTATTAATAATTCTAAATCAAGTATAAAATTGTCATTTGACCTTTTTGAGAGAGTTAGTCGATGGATTACACAAGTGATTAAAGGATAAAATACTTAGATTTGCTGAAAGTTGTAACTAATATGCATTTAAACACTACAAGGATGAAAGCAATACACAACAACTAATAAAATCAAATGAACACCTAAATATAAAATGGAGACCTAAAACTAATATAAATGTTAAAAATTAATTAATAACTAAGACTATTGTTAGTGGATCATAAATTAATAAAGCTGTATGTCTATAGGTATGACAATAAGAAAAACATCTAAAGACTAAGAAACTACAAAGAAACTAAATATAAGAATAAGAGAATTTAAAAAAAAGGCTAAATTAAACAACTATATAAAAAGAATGGGAAACTAATAAAATAATATAAAACAAAAAAGTAAACTAAACTAATATAAAAATAAATATTATGAGATTTGGAAAAAGAATTGACTTAATGGTAAACCAAAAAAAAATAACACAAATGATTTTGATTACAAAACAATGTTCAATTGAAAATCATTTTACAATCAATATATCAACAAATTGTTGTAATATGAAAGGTATTCATCATTATTCAGGTCA
Source organism: Torreya grandis (assembly GCA_037957365.1). Lineage (NCBI taxonomy): Eukaryota > Viridiplantae > Streptophyta > Pinopsida > Cupressales > Taxaceae > Torreya > Torreya grandis. The sequence goes on from JARHVA010011023.1 coordinate 75,470, forward strand.
AGTATAGGACATTTTGTACAATAATTATATATTCATAATCATAAAATGATATTAATGATTGATAATATTTATATAATCAGTTATGAACAAGTTTAAAAACTTGGATATGTCTACATTATTCAAGTAGATTACTTAACCTTTATAGAGTCCATTATTCAATCTATCTGTAAATGATAATTTCATCTTAGATATACTTGTACATAATAAGAATGGTGGAAAATTTTCAAATTGGAAGCTCTCTTAATACCTATATGTTTCTATCTTGTGACGTCTTCGAATAGGTAAAATAAAATTAAAATAATAGACATATAACATTTTTATGAGGCTATCAAGAATTGGACCAAAAATAAATGGTTTGGAGTTGGGGATGTCAAAATTAGGGCTCGTGTTAATGACTGCCTATTATTTTATTTTGAGTGTAGGAAGAATTTTTTTAAAGTTCTAAATGAAGGCCCTTGGTTTATGTATATGGAATACCTCATGGTACAACATTAGAAACTCAATTAGTATTCATTCAAATTTAGGCTAGATAAAATTCCTCTATGGTTGTAACTCCCCAATCTACCTCTTTAATTTTGGGATGAGAGAATTCTAAGTATTATTGAATGTTTTGGCATGTTGGTGACCATTGAATCACCACCTCTTCATGCAGAAGAATGACTTTGGCTATATTTTTTGTGTTGGTCACCAAATACTTCCCACCATGGTTTGGCTCAGGTCTTCCATTTGTTCTTATAATTAGAACATTTTATTTGATAGGGATAATGAAATTCATTCTCTTTAGAGGAAATTTGGTCATATTGATGTCTCCTACTCTAAGCCCCATGAAATTATGGATTGTAAGAATAATTTGAAGGATTCCCACTTCTTTCAAGAATGTTGAAAAATTAATGGAAAATTTTTGAATAGATTTTTAAGGACATTCTTAATGAAATTAGTGGCCAAGATGATCTTCTTCACATCATTAATTTTGATTGTTTGGTTCATCTAATAACTAATTTTTTATTTCTAGTTTTTGTAGCTATCAGGATGGATCCTTTGCTTCTACATTTAGGACCCTTTTTTGGGACCTAATTTTTTGGGCCTTGGTCTTGGGTCATTTAAGTTATTTGGTCTCCTTTTTCTACTTTTTTTTCATCTTTATTGGGTTTGCTTTCAAGGAGATCTAGACCTCTTGTTGTGTTTGGATTGTATTACACACCAATAAAATGTGGGATTACCTTAATCCAAACATTTTAAATAAGTGGCAGAACTTTGACTCACTTTACATCATTCAAATAATTATCTATCTATATATTAAAAAAACACTAACTAATATTAATAATTAAATAAATTTAAATACTCCTAACATCAAAATCCATAAGAATTTATCGAAAAATAACCAAATTTAAATTCTCAAAACTAAACTTTAAAAGTTCAAAAATTATTTAGATTTCAAAGAATGCATCTTTACAACCAAAAACCAAATCATGAAAATGATGACAAACTGCCAAGTCTATTATGATGTGTATGTCAACATAATCTTTAATGCATGTAAATTGTATGACTGAACCATTTGATATGAAATTAGAAATAAACCAATATTTCATGTTATTTTATAGTATATTTGTATGTCGATAAAATAAATACCTTATATTCCACATCTTTATATTAATAAAATATGTATATATATCCATATGTTACTCAACAGACCAATGACTAAGAAAATAACACAACTCACATATACCAAATAATACCATATGCCAATAATCAACATCAAATCTCTACTTATATCAAAATTTGATCAATATGAATTGTATGCAAAGTCAAACCACTCTATTTGAACAAGATATGAAAACAAAATATAAGATCTCAAATAAACCAAATATGGAGAAATATGAGCAACTATATCAACATTACTCATACAAAACTCAAAAGTTTTATTTTGAACACTTTCATGAAAATATGATTTCACAACAAACAACTTGCACACAAAACCCTAATATATGATTTTTTTAATAATAATAAAAAACCTAAAATACATCCCTCTTTCAAAATAATTAATATTCCATTATGGAATAATAGAACTGAGGTAGGAATTTGGCAAGAAAAATAAAACAACATCAAACTAAATCAATAATATATATGAATACATGTATGTATGTATGTATGTATGTATGTATGTATGTATGTATATATGTATGTATGTATGTATGTATGTATGCATGCATGTATATATGTATGTATGTATTTATGTATGTATGTATGTATGTATGTATGTATGTATTTATGTATGTATGTATGTTTGTTTGTTTGTCTGTTTGTTTGTATGTATGCATTTGAATAGGACACTAAGATGAAAATTGAAAACCTCTAAAGACACATTATTTTCTTGATTTAAAAATATCTATAAAACCTTTTGAGAAAATAAATTCATGCAACTTGACACACTTTATTTAAAATCAATTTTGAAATCAAGTTCATGCAAATAAAAACCCATGAATATTGTCTGGACCAAGTTTCAAGAATACCAAAATACTGTGTATTATCTTGAAAAGTTTCAAGAATATCTTAAATGCATTGAAAGTTTACATAGATCCATAAAATATTGTAATATCATCACCAAAATTCATGTTAAAAAATTATGATAAATATGGTTGGCCCATATATTGCACATGAAACAAAAAATTTCTGTAACCTATGTGGATTATTTCCTTTTATTTTTTTTCCAATCGACATTAAATGCCTTTCTCAAAGAAAAATATGCATAGAGACTTATAAATAAACTTATTTAATAGACATATTTTCCATTTTATTGAAAAACATGTCATGCACACTATTCTAAATACCTAAAAACTTTCACAACTTTAAAACCATTGAAAAATCTAACCCACATAAATAGAAGTTTCACACCAAACTGATAAGCTCTAGAATAAAGGGATGTATACAAATATATATTTCATGTTTTCAAATGAACAAACACATACATAATTTAATACTAAAAGGAAACTTTAGGAATTCCATGGTTCTAACTAAACATAAATATTCAAATAATAACCAAGCCATTTCCACTATAATCATTTCCTGAAAATATAACCACATTTAGAATTTTTGATAAAAAAAAATATTAATTTCCCAAGAAAAATGATTCTCATGTATAAGGTATTAAGAACCACATAATGTACACATTCAAACTCATTCTATCTTCCCAAAAAAACTAACATGTATATGTTAAGCATGGGATATACTGAGAGGGGTGGGTGAATCAGTATATCATATATCTTATAAAACTTTCCCTTTACCAAATTCCACTTAATCAAACATTCAAGATATGTAATAAAACTCAAACAATAAACACCACACAAGATAGAGAGAGACACCAAATATAAAATGGAAACCCAATGTGGGAAAAACCACGGAGAACAATCTCAAGTATATGAATGAGCACCAACCCAAACAATATTCACAAGCACCAACTTGTAGGAGCACCAACCCCTTTGTTGAGCACCAACCCAACAACTATTTGTGAGCACAAACCCACAGGAGAACCAACCCCTTTACCAAGCACCAACCTAGCAACAATTTGTGAGCACCAACCCACAAGATCACCAACCCCTTTACTGAGCACCAACCCAGCAACAATTCATGAGCACCAACCCATAGGAGCACCAACCCCTTTGTGTATACCACACACCTATCTCTTAATGTTGCTATCTAAACAAATGATAGTTCAATACAACATCTCTTTCCTCTCTCTCACCTTTGCTCTTCTAAGCTAGATATAACAAATACAAATCATATTCATCTCTCACAATTGCTCTTCTAAGCTAGATATTATAATATAAAATCAACCTCTCTCTCTCATATTAAAAATGGCTTCTCAAACCTTTATTTATAGCTTTCCAAATGACCTTTGGCCTTCCCCCTTTGTGACCCTTCAATCCTCATGGAAAATGGCACCAAACATGTATGACCCTTCATATTCTTGCCTTTGAAAAGTCATGTGGTGACCCTTCATGACCGAAAACGTCCTTCCCACTTTTGTCCTTATCTTGGTGACTTTTTGTATTCCTCAAAGTGTCCCTTCATGAGAAATTGTGCCCTTCCTCTTTTGTCTTCACTTGGTGACTCTTGGAACTCCCCAAGATGACTCTTCGTGGGAAAATGCATCCCATCCTTCTTTTGTCTTTATTCTGTGGCTCTTTGACTTATCCATGGGCCCTTCTTTTGTCTCATATGCAACCAAAAATATATTCATTAATATTAAATAAATATTAACTCACATTATCCAAGATATATCAATTACAAACATCATTAAATGCAATGGGGCCTTTATCACCAATAATGCTAGACCTTTGACATCAATGACAATATTTCCAATAGTATACTTCTTTGATTACCCCAAAATTCCATAAGAAAAAAAATATGCCAACAAAAGAAGAATATTTAAATGAAAAATCACCAAACAAAATAATTATTTCTGATGTGTGAAATTGAACTTATATCTAGAAATGATCAAAAAGAAAAGATCAACAAACCATCCAATAATATAAGTGTGGTCATGAAAATACCTCAAAACCAACAAGCCACCATATCTATTAAACAAATCATTAATTCATTTATAAAGTGTTTCAAAATAAAATTATGTGTACAATAATATTGGTAAAACTTAATAATTGATCTTTAAAAAATACTTCACATACCAAATAACTAAAATAAATCTTCATCATTCATATTCTATATTCTCTTCAGTAGTTTATACTTGAAACAAAGCTTTACTTAGGCTTAGCAGGCTTGAAAAATGACAATGATTGCACAAAATAAAATCATCACTTTTATATTGAAGCAACAAACACATCATTCTTGGATAAATGTGTCAAAATATCACTGGCTTATAAATTCTACTTATAATTGAAATGGATCAGTCAAAATTAACCACCTCATTATCTATTCTATCAAACTACTTAACCATTAGTCAAATAAAATGCCATTATTACTACCTAAGGTGACTACCAACTCATTAAAATTCATTTACCATGAATTATATTTAATCTAGAAGGATATAACATTAACCCTAAAGCTCATTAGTTTCCCATATGTTATATTTACATGGTAGACCCATCGAAAACTATCCATAAATGTTTGAGGGTTACTTCAAACTAGATGTAAATAACTATGCTTGAAATCAAACTCACCACATTACCTTATATATGTCACCTTCAAAATTACCACATTCCAAATTAATTTTAGAATACATTAATATCATGCAATGTTATATGACTTAGGTCATGTTTTAAATAATAACCTATGTTTTTATGGTATTCATGTTCATAACCTTATGAACTATATATTATGTACTTTAATATATATCATTTTTTTGTAAAGAGGTCTAAAAAATGAGAAATATTCATATAAATCATTGTTGATGCATTTTAATATGAACTATAAATCATAACTAAAATTTAATTATAAATATGTAAATGACATATGCATGCATGAAACATCTCACAATTCAATCACTCATGGGTATTATGATCTTGGCAATCTTATTACTTCAAAAACATAACAAGTGTAATAAATAAACAAGAATATATGTTTACCATATCACCTTATTTGATTTATCAAGTCAATATAAATCAAAATTGTATTTCTTACAAGAACAAAAATGTAAATAACTACATAGCTATCACTGTTCACAATGGTCAATACTGAATAATTTTCCAACTTTACTCTGAAAATTATGCTATTGAATCTTAGGTTGAATATGAATACTTTATTTACTTAATTTGATACTCATGCTATAAAATCACTTAATTAATGATATGAGAAATAAATATTATTCAAATTATAAATTATCTTTTGATTGCATACACATAGAAAATATTAATACTCAAATGAACACAAATGAGATATCCCCTACTAGAAGTTTTAGATTTCATAACTCAATTCACCAATATGGTAGAACCAAAACATGTCAATAATTTCATAAAACAAACCTTGGGTGATAAATATAGGTATAACAAAGTGAATATATGGGGTAAAGGTTTTTTCATTTTGAGGTTTGAAGACCCTAAATATTATGTTTTCATTCAAAAACATGGTCCTTACTATGTTAGAAGTTTGGTACATGTTTTATCCCCATAGAAACAAAACTTTGTTGTCTCTGAAAAGGATAAGATCAAGGTCTAATATTGGGTTTTGTTTATGGCTTACCTATGCTCTTTTTAAAAAAAAATTAATAATTGGTAAAGCTCTTAGATTAATTGAATTTATTATAAATTGAGAATTTTTAAACTACCTGACTACAATAATGTGTCTATGTTGAGATTTATCTTGCATAAGACCTCTATGAGACCATCAAAAACTAGATTAGAGGGAAATGATTCATCCAATAGGTGATTTATATGAACCTTCCCAACATATATTTCTAGTGTCAATCATCAAAACACAAGATTTTTTTTTTCAAATCCATAACAAATCCACTAACCAAAGCCTTGGTTGAGTATAATAGATCTTCTATGGGAGCTAATGATAGATTCAAAGGTATGGGTTAATATAATAATCATAATAATAGATCACCTACCACCAATAGTAATCTGACCATCATTTATATTTTGATAAACCCATAACTAGTCATCCAAACCCAAGCTACACAGTCCACCTAGTTTCACAAGTAATTCCTAACATGGTTACACAAAGTATTATGTAGGTATTTTTGGTCATTTTTTGGCTTAGAAATAGAGTTTTCAAAGACTAAAAAATGTTCCTAATTGAGAGAAGGACCCAATGATAAAAGAGGAAGATCATTTTAATTGCAAACCTTTTGAAACACTTTAAGTTCACTTAAAGTGTAATTTTTCATCTTCTAAAGACATGTCTAAAATTTGTAGATTCCCCCTAAGGTGTTAGTAGTTCCTAAAATAGATATGGAAGTACATCTAGTTCATCCAGTTCTTCATTGAGTCCATCTTGACATTTGAGTCTAGTGGTAAAAAGTCTAAATAGGAAATTTTTAGAGGCCATATCTCACACATGTGATAGTCTCAGGAGAAAATGATCACATGGATTCACTCATTTTAGTCCCAAATTTCTATACACCAATTTCTAGGTCCTCCATAAAAGTGAAAAATAGGATACACATGTGCAAATTTGGGATCCTAGGCATGTTTGCTAAAAGTTTCCCATATTTAGCCAAATAAATGAGAACGTTTCTTGGATGTCATGAAATCATGAATGAATGAGTCAACTTGAACATTTTATATCTTCACTCAGAAGGCTTTTGAGACTAGAAAATCAATTGGGTTTATTCGTTTTGAACTCAAGAACATCTCCAACAAATTCAGACCCTTCACAATTCCTAAATTTCAATAGATAAATTATCAAAGTTGATCAAATAATGAATGATTATTGTATGAGAGTCAAAATAAATAAGATTTTTTTCTTTCATATTAAATATTTGTAGTACCATTTCAATGTAATTATTTGGTTTAACCATAACTCCCTTTTTACTAGATCTCTTTTAATTTCCATGCCCAAAATATTTTTTAGCATTAAAATACTTCATATAAAATTGAGATGATAATTGGGACCTAGTTCCACTGATCATTTCCTTATTATTACCAACTAATAAAATGTCATCTCCATATAATATTATGATATTAAACTTTTGAACTTCATGTTTACAATAAACACAAGGATTAACTTTGTTTATTCAAATCCCAAGTCCCAACACATATTTTTCAAATTTTCAATTCCATATTATTGGTGATTGATTAAATCCCTATAAATATTCCTACAAAATAAAAATTAATTTTCCTTTATTGTAATAATTTTTGGTTGCATCATGTAGATTTCCTCCTCAACCAAACCATGTAGGAAAGATGTATTTGCATCATTCAATTCTATTTCTGTATAAAAATAAACATCAATTGATAGAATAAATTTAAATGAATGTAATTTAACAATAGGAAAAAAATTTGCAAAAAATAATTCCCTCTACCTGAGAGAATCCCTTTGCTACTACATGATCTTTATACTTCTTCATTCTCCCACTTTCATTATAATTCTTCCATAAACAACTATTTGCATCTAATATATTTTATTCCAAGTTGTAATTTAATTTCTAATTTCTATTTAAGGACTCAATTTCTTCCTCCATGGGCATATCCAAATAATTAGTTTGTTTTTAGGTAAAATCCTCATTTGAAGTCTTGGGATCTTCATTATTAACATACAAAAATTATAATAAAAATGTAGAACATATATTAATAGGTATATACTTATCAAGTGTCCTTTTTACCAATATATTCATCTCAATATTTGATTTTATAGTTATACATATTTTAGTTCCTCCTCCACAAATTCATCTGAGTCTTCCTCTTGAAACTCATAATCTAGTTCATCTTCTATAGTTTATTTAAATTTGAACACTTCCCCTTCCTATTCTTCTTCAATTGAATCTATTCAGGCTCATCCTTTTATTGTTCGTATTTTAGAACCCATTTTACCTCTCGAAATATGACATTTTGACTATAAATATTCTTCTTTACTTCAAGGTTCCATAAATTACATCCCTTCAAACTAGTATCATATATATTAAATATCCATTTTGATAAATTTTATCTAAATTATTTATTTTTCCTTTGGAATATACATATAAGAACCATAAAAAAAAATTTTTAAGATGTTTGAGATATGGTGTCTTACAAATCCAAACTTCTTTTCAAGTTTTATCAACCAAGGATGGTGTGAGAGATTTGTTAATCAAATACTAAGTAGTTCCAACTATATTTGCTGAAAACATTATATCCAATCATGCACCAATGAGCATGCTTCTCACCTTATACATTAGAGTCCTATTTATTCTTTCTTCAACTCCATTATATTATGGTCTATATCTATCTTTATTTTCACTTTCTATTCCATGGTTCTAGCAAAACTACTCAAAATCATGATCACTATTATCCACAATTATCTCTCTTCAAGACCTTAATCATCTCCTCTATTTGGTTTTCAATAAAATATTAAATTCTTGAAACTTACTAAAAAAAACTCAGATTTATCATTGATACAATAAACCCAAGTTTTTATCAATTATTCATATATGAAATAAACATAATATAGATGTTTACCTAGTGATTTAACCTTAATAGTTTTAAACACATTATTATACACTAAAAATAAAATCCCTTCTAATCATATTATTTATAAAATTCACTCAAGTTTTCTTAAAAAGCACAAAATGCTTATAAAAATAAAATTGTAATGGGTAGATAGAAATTAATTCATCCATATGTTTATAAATTAATTCTCAAATGAATTTCTCTCTAATGTGTCCCATCCTCTGATTCTATAACACTATATTTACTGTAGTAGATGTAGGACCCTGATACAAAATATTGTTCACCTCAAGAACCATAGAGCCATTACATCCATCACTTACAATGCTTGCCTCTTTATTGAAAATTGATCTTATATGGACTTTTATTTGTAATAACATTCCTCTATGACACATCATATAATTGTATTTATTAAATACTACTTACACACTAACGTAATTTATCTTACTTATGTATATTAGGTTTATATTCAAAGCTAGAATGTGTGTATCTCCAACAAGTGTTTTATACCTTCCATATTTAAACTTAAACCTAAGTCTCCCTATTCCTATTATCTAATATGTCAATTTGTCTCTTAACAATACATCAGATGCATTGATATTTAATTATTCATAGAACCACTCCCTATGATGGGTCATATTAAAATAGACACTTGAGTCAATCAATGTACCATCATATGCATGTGAGCTTGAAGATATAAATAATAAATAATTTTAGTATTCACTAGATGGATTTGTTTTTATAGAGTGGGAAACACAAAATGAATTATCCTTTTGAACCATTTTATATTTATAGGCTTTACTTAAAATGCCTCATTTTACCACATTTACAACACTTCCTCGTATCTTTTCCTATAATCTGAGATTTACCTCTAGACTTTCAATTTCATAACATTGTTTTAGTTATTTCTTAGGAACTAGATATTATAAACAATGGATTTCTTGTTTGATAATTTACATTTAATTTTCACCTCATTTATTTTGATGCTAAGACTAACATTTTCTTAATTTTTAATGTCAATGTAGTAGTAGTTATTATCATAATATAATTATGCCAAGAGTCAAGGAAAGAATAACGCAAAATAATAAAATTTTATTATTATTCCATTTTAATATTAATAGATTATAACTGAGTTAGCATAGTATTTAATTCATTTAGATGATTAACTATAGAGTCACCATCATTCATTCTCAATAAATATAAATTATTTACAAGAAATAGTTCTTTCATATGAGTCTCTGTATAATACAAATTACATGACTTTTCCCATATATATTAATATGTTTTTTCCATTGATAAATTAGTAAAATTGAATCTAAAAAACATAATTTGATGGAAATATTTTTCTTCCCAATGATCTTTTCCAAATATTCTCCCTTTATACCCATAGGTTGCACTCCTGATACAACAACCCACTAATATTTATTCACAAGATATTCCATATTGAGATTTAAAAAATCAACATATTTATATTTTAAAATTTCAATCTCTATATTTATGATTCATGTAATTTTATTTTACTAAATTTTTTTTATCACATGTAGATATTCCACTCAAATAATATCTTATCACAAGTTAAATAAACCCTAATGCTTCACACAAATCTAAGACCTAGATATGATACCAAATGAATATAAAATATACATGATAAACTAAAAATAGATAATTAATAATAATATGATTTCTAAGCTAACAAAATAAGAGAAATGTAATGCAGACAAGCTAGGAAAACCCTTTCAGGTAAAAACCCAATATTGAGTATGATGCCAACCACAAAACTTAATTATTTATCTTAAAATATTTTTAATTGCGGTATATAAATTTATGAGGGTTATTCAATTTATTTATGTCCTATATCCATTTTCTTGTCAAAACTGGACACATTTTAGGATATTCCTAAAAAAATGCTCTAAGTGTTAGTTAAAGTCCAATTCATTAAATGTGTAGTTATGAACTCAAAACCTTATTGATTGATACCCAATAGGTGAGGTTTGCTTTATAATTCTTATTTAAATGAATTTAATATAATTTTGGTTAATGTCCTACTTCCTATGGATTTGGGTAACTAGCATATCTAGTGGGCATGTTTTTCTTACTTGTTGAAAAGGACATATTTCATGATGGCCATATCTTATCAGTGATTCAATCTTATTCTCTTGAGTATATTTTTAGTTATCTTAGTCTATTTTTGGTTATATTGAAAATTTTAATGTGTTTACTTTATGATTTCACTTTTCATGTAAATTATTTGTAATTTGTTTAGATTATATAGCCCCACCTTTGACTAGTGTGGGTACTATCCAAGACATATCAAAAGGTCTAGGTCTCCCCTACTCAGAAATAACTAACTAGTAGAATAGGAATGATCCAACCAAAATAAGAATCAACAACCAAATCATAGAGAGGACCCAAAAAATGGAAGAAACATAATAACTACATTTGAATGGTGTGGGTCTAACCAGTTCTATATGAAACAAAACTAGGTAGAGGAAGACCCATTTTACTTTTGACTAGTGTGGAAACTAGATAGTTTTGGCTAGACCAAAAACTAGCCTAGACTAAAAGAGACCCAAGTCTTAGGATACCATCAGAGTCCCCAAGGGCCCAAAAAATAATTTTTTATTGGATTAAGAATTATCATGAATATAGAAGGAGGTCTAGGTCTCCATAAAAACCTAGAATTGTACCCTACCACTTTTTATATGGTCCAAAAAGCACTATAGACTCAACGAAACATGAGGCATAGGTCTCTAAATTAGCTAGTAATAATCACATATGACTAGTGTGACACCCAATAGATTTTAGTTAGACCAAAAACCAAGAATGAATACATGTAGCTAGAGGCCTATGTTTAATTAAGAATCTTTAGGGTCCCATAAGGACCAATCAACCCAATTTTGGTTGGATTGAGAGCTAGTCTAGACATATCTGGA
>JARHVA010011023.1:92500-101853 GCA_037957365.1 Torreya grandis
GTGGGAAACATAAAATGAATTATCCTTTTAAACCATTTTATAATTATAGGCTTTACTTAAAATGCCTCATTTTACCACATTTACAACACTTCCTCGTATCTTTTCCTATAATCTGAGATTTACCTCTAGACTTTCAATTTCAAAACATTGTTTTAGTTATTTCTTAGGAACTAGATATTATAAACATTGGATTTCTTGTTTGATAATTTACATTTAATTTTCACTTCATTTATTTTGATGCTAAGACTAACATTTTCTTAATTTTTAATGTCAATGTAGTAGTAGTTATTATCATAATATAATTATGCCAAGAGTTAGGGAAAGAATAATGAAAAGTAATAAAATTTTATTATTATTCCATTTTAATATTAATAGATTATAACTGAGTTAGCATAGTATTTAATTCATTTAGATGATTAAGTATAGAGTCACCATCATTCATTCTCAATAAATATAAATTATTTAAAAGAAATAGTTCTTTCATATGAGTCTCTGTATAATACAAATTACATGACTTTTCCCATATATATTAATATGTTTTCTCCATTGATAAATTAATAAAATTGAATCTAAAAAACATAATTTGATGGAAATATTTTTCTTCCCATTGATCTTTTGCAAATATTCTCCCTTTATACCCATAGGTTGCACTCCTGATACAACAACCCACTAATATTTATTCACAAGATATTCCATATTGAGATTTAAAAAATCAACATATTTATATTTTAAAATTTCAATCTCTATATTTATGATTCATGTAATTTTATTTTACTAAATTTTTTTTATCACATGTAGATATTCCACTCAAATAATATCTTATCACAAGTTAAATAAACCCTAATGCTTCACACAAATCTAAGACCTAGATATGATACCAAATGAATATAAAATATACATGATAAACTAAAAATAGATAATTAATAATAATATGATTTCTAAGCTAACAAAATAAGAGAAATGTAATGCAGACAAGCTAGGAAAACCCTTTCAGGTAAAAACCCAATATTGAGTATGATGCCAACCACAAAACTTAATTATTTATCTTAAAATATTTTTAATTGCGGTATATAAATTTATGAGGGTTATTCAATTTATTTATGTCCTATATCCATTTTCTTGTCAAAACTGGACACATTTTAGGATATTCCTAAAAAAATGCTCTAAGTGTTAGTTAAAGTCCAATTCATTAAATGTGTAGTTATGAACTCAAAACCTTATTGATTGATACCCAATAGGTGAGGTTTGCTTTATAATTCTTATTTAAATGAATTTAATATAATTTTGGTTAATGTCCTACTTCCTATGGATTTGGGTAACTAGCATATCTAGTGGGCATGTTTTTCTTACTTGTTGAAAAGGACATATTTCATGATGGCCATATCTTATCAGTGATTCAATCTTATTCTCTTGAGTATATTTTTAGTTATCTTAGTCTATTTTTGGTTATATTGAAAATTTTAATGTGTTTACTTTATGATTTCACTTTTCATGTAAATTATTTGTAATTTGTTTAGATTATATAGCCCCACCTTTGACTAGTGTGGGTACTATCCAAGACATATCAAAAGGTCTAGGTCTCCCCTACTCAGAAATAACTAACTAGTAGAATAGGAATGATCCAACCAAAATAAGAATCAACAACCAAATCATAGAGAGGACCCAAAAAATGGAAGAAACATAATAACTACATTTGAATGGTGTGGGTCTAACCAGTTCTATATGAAACAAAACTAGGTAGAGGAAGACCCATTTTACTTTTGACTAGTGTGGAAACTAGATAGTTTTGGCTAGACCAAAAACTAGCCTAGACTAAAAGAGACCCAAGTCTTAGGATACCATCAGAGTCCCCAAGGGCCCAAAAAATCATTTTTTATTGGATTAAGAATTATCATGAATATAGAAGGAGGTCCAGGTCTCCATAAAAACCTATAATTGTACCCTACCACTTTTTATATGGTCCAAAAAGCACTATAGACTCAACGAAACATGAGGCATAGGTCTCTAAATTAGCTAGTAATAATCACATATGACTAGTGTGACACCCAATAGATTTTAGTTAGACCAAAAACCAAGAATGAATACATGTAGCTAGAGGCCTATGTTTAATTAAGAATCTTTATGGTCCCATAAGGACCAATCAACCCAATTTTGGTTGGATTGAGAGCTAGTCTAGACATATCTGGAGGTCTAGGTCTCTAAAATACCTTCAAGGTCCTAAAATAATCTAAACCCTAACATATCAACCAAAGAAGCTATGAAAGTAAATTAAAATTACCTAACACAAAGGGGCATGGGTCCCCCAAATGAACCTTATAAAAAGAACCAACAATTGTCAAAAATACCAAATGAACCCAATTTTATAATAACTAAATCCAATAGTCCCCAATTGGAAATGACTCAAACAAATAAGGAGAAATCTTGCATAGGTTACAAAGGGAACCAAAACTAGCGAAAGAAAACTAAGATTAAATAAATCAAACTAAACTATCCATGAATGTACAAAGTAGTCATTCAAGCCCATTTCGTAAGAATTATTTTTAAAAATAAGACCAATCTTTTCCAACCAGCTAAATAAAGGTCAGTAGGGAAATGGCCAAGTAACTCCATGAATGAAACTAAGATCCCTTATGGGATAAATTAAACTAGATCTTTAGCCATAACCATTATATGTTAGATATAGGAGAGAGAAAATATTCAATTTATCAAAATACTAAACCCAACATAAGTTTGGCCCAAATTCTATCTAGTCTAAAACCTCAAAACACAAGTGAACATTTTTGCTCAAAAATAGTCCATAAAAGCCTTGACTATAAACAAAACTAAACATAAATGAGTCTTGGAAAAGAATCTAGTGTTTCTATTAGGAATTAAAAAATATCTTACCTCCTCTAGAGGCCCATTAGTCCTAGTGGAACACCACAATAAAGCATAGAAAGGGTGCCCCATATAAAAATACTTTGGAGGGCCTCCATCATATATGTAAATCTGGACATTCGGTAACTTTGATTCCCCCTTCTTGGGTACTTATGTCTCATTGATTATTTTCATAAACACATCAAAATCATGTTAAATAAAAAAGAATGGTGAAGATCCCAAAGCCATAAAGCTTTCACCCTAGAAATTCAATCCCAATAAATGAGACTCAATTTTATAGTGAGATCGTATACCCTAGGTGTACTTACCTTGCCGATATTATTCAAGAACAACATAATATTAAATATATAAAATAGGCTCATCTTCATATACCATAGATCAATCAAAATAGGGACCATCTCATGGGCTAGGCCATCACCAGATTTTCAAGCCACCAAACATTTATTTCTCATCTAATAAATCTCATCTAGGGCCATCTTGTTGATTAAAACTATAAATCTCATGTAGTGGGTAAAGTAACAAAAATTCTGATGGGGCCATTATAGGGGAAGTCTTGTCCTTTTCCATTCCTAGGAGATAAGTGTCTAAGTTTTAACTTGATAAAGAACAACATCATCATGACTTCTATGAAGACAAATCTGAGCCCAAACACTCCCTTTTTCTTCTAGATCTCGTTTATTATTTTCCCCTTCCTCACTCTCTTGGCCTTCCTAACCATTACCAATTTAAATTTTTTTACCATTTCTTCCAATCTGCTTTGTCACGTAAATATATTTTAATTTATTTTTAATTTGTGAGTTTTAGTCTTTCTTGTTAATAGAAGATGGTGCAATAGTGTGACACTGTTACACACACACACACACACACACACACACACACACACACACACACACACACACACACACACACACACACACACACACACACACACACACACACACACACACAAAAATAAAAATAAAAATAGTAATCTTTAGTAAATTAAGTTTAAGTTATTCACTGCATATTTAGTCATCAATTGCATTTGAAATAGTACTAGATTAACATCTAGTAATTTTGGGACAAATTGGATGATATATAGTTTCATTTACAAATTAAATTAGACATTATTTTCACTCCCCTGACACATTAAAAACATTCATGTTTTATCATATCCTCATTCAATATTTTTTTTAATCATTTAAAGCCATTATTAGGAGAATCATGCCTTCTGTGACTTTTATTTCTATGAATATTCTCATTTTTAGAGGTGACAACTTTAAATATTAGAGAGATTAGTTAAAGATAGTACTTGTTTGGAATGAAGTTTTGGATAATTTTATCTAGGGGAAAACACCACTTTTATATTAGATGATTTTACTCAAGATGAAAAAAGAACAAAAAAAAGATGAAGAAAATGTTGATGCACAAGCTTTCTTATATCTTTAAGGTGTCAGACACAAGCATATATTCAAGAAGTTTTAAATGAAAAAAATATCATGAGGTATGGAATAACTTGTGAAATTAATAAAAAGGATATATTAAGGTAAGATTATAAAAACTCAAAACTCTTAAAATAAATTTTAAAATTTTAAGAATGTCCAATAATGAAGGATTTGAAGAATACTATAAATGAACTAGTGCATAGAATGAGGGTTTATAGAGAAACCATATAAGATAGGGTCATAATAATGAAAATTTTGAGGTCATTGAATAAATAATGGATTCATATTATTATTACTCTTGAAAATTTAAAGATGTTAAAACTATGTGTTGATGAGTTAGTGGGTTCTTGTTTTCTAAATGAGGATAAGATGATACTTTATACAAGAGATCAAGAATAGGCACTTGAAACAAATACAAGAGTTACAAAAACCAAATAAACTAATATAAAAATTAGAATCAGAGGAATTAAAGTAACATAAATTCAAATGAATCAAAATAAACCATGACACATTATACAAGATTGTAGGATATTGGTAGGTAAGAATCAAGTTAATCAAAAGAATAAAAAGAAGACATTTATATTTAATCAAAATTAGGTTCAATAACACTCATATTATTATCTCATATGTAATTTTGGAATATAAGATCTAAATAATTAATGCTTTCATGATTTAAGTTGTTCAAATCACATGACAAGTCACCAAGATAAATTCAATAACTAAGATGACTCCTTCAAATACAAGTGTAATTAGGAGATGTTAAGTCCATTAAAGTATAAGGAAAGGTAAACATACAAATAATCTCAAGTCAAGCTAAGGATGAAATAAATTATATGTATTTTTGTCCAAATTTGAGTCATAATCTTATTAGTGTTAGTCAATTATTAGAAATGGGGTTCAAATTACTTTATGAATATGGTGTTTGATATATTTTTTATAAGATATGTAAAAATATATTGATTGTAAAATATATATGGAAAATAATCATATATTTACACTAAGGTTAAATATGATTAAGGAAGGTAATTATTTCTCCATCATTGATTATGTTAACATATTATGGCATTCAAGACGTCGGCATATCAGTTTGAAGATCTTATTTATTATTGAGACCAAATGTATGGTAAGATATCTTACCAAGATAGATTCAAATAAAGATGATGTATGCACGTCAAGTATTTTTTTAAAACATAAAAGAATTATTTAAATATGATAAAATGGATAGAAATCACACCTTTAGGGCTGATTCATTTATATTAATGTGAACTAATGTTTTGTAGAAGTATTAGTCATAATTTATATTTCATTTATTTCACAGATGATGGTACAAGGTTTAGGTGGGACTTTTTTTTGAAATAATATAAGTGGAGATTTATTATCTTTTAAAACATTCAGAGATTTGGAGTAAAAATAATATGGGCATTCCAATAAGTCCCTAAGAATAGATAGAGGAGTTGAATCTTGTTCTAATGAATTTCATGATTTTTTTTCTTGACATGGAATCAAAAGGCAAGTAACCATTATTTACATCCAAAAACATAATGGTATAGCAAAAATAAATAATAGATCCATCATGGATTTAACAAGGACTATGTTAGATAATATGATGGGTTTTACCCCATAATGGAGAAGAGCTAAAGCTCATGTTTGCATAACATAATAGGGAGAAAAACACAATTAATATATTTTATTGAAATAAGTGAGATTTATTTATATAAATACTTTTACTTGTAAATTAGGATTCAAGTGTTTTTATCTTATCCCACAAATATATCTCTTATTTCCTACAATATCTATCCCATTATCTCTCAATGCCTGTCTTATCTACCTTGTTGGTATTACAACCTTTGAAGTCACTTTTTTTATTTTTCCACACATTAATAAATTATAATAATGTGAATCACTAAATTAATATTCATAACATCCCCCCCCCCCCCCCCCTCCCACTCCCCAATGTGAATATGGGGAGAGGAACTCAAAATTTATATTGGCCCCCACATGATGAACATCGGGTTCACCAAAAACTATTTCTAATATATTTAATAGTAGAGATTATTACAGTTAAATAGTATCATATATGATTTATTTTAAAATTTCTTTAACATCACATTATTTTAATCTTTTGACAATTGACACATAGAAAAGGGAATATAGTGATTACTATTGACAAGAACTATTTATTAGTTAATAACATATAATGGGTATTATAATGATTCTAACAAGAGACAATAGATTATATTCCTTAAATAAATCATTATAGACCATTTAAAATACTATATTTATCTAATAGAAAATAAAACATATATGTCTGTGTGTGTGTGTGTGTGTGTGTGTGTGTGTGTGTGTGTGTGTGTGTGTGTGTGTGTGTGTGTGTGTGTGTGTGTGTGTGTGTGTGTGTGTGTGTGTGTGTGTGTGTGTGTGTGTGTGTGTGTGTGTGTGTGTGTGTGTGTGTGTGTGTGTGTCTATATATATGTATGTATGTATGTATGTATGTATGTATGTATGTATGTATATATATATATATATATATATATATATGTATGTATGTATGTATGTATGTATGTATGTATATATAAATATATATATATATATATATGTATATATATGTATGTATATATATATATATATATATATGTATATATGTATATATATGTATATATATATATGTATATGTGTGTGTCTATATATATATATATATGTATGTATGTATGTATGTATGTATATATACATATATACATACATACATACATACATATATATATATATATATATATATCTGTATATATATATATATATGTATATATATATATATATATGTATATATATGTATATATATATATATATGTATATATATATATATATATGTATATATATATATGTATATATATGTATATATATGTATATATATATATATGTATATATATGTATATGTGTGTGTCTATATATATATATATATATATATATGTATGTATGTATGTATGTATGTATATATATATATATATGTATATATATATATATATATATATATATATATATATATATATACATACATACATACATACATACATACATACATACATACATACATATATATATATATATATATATATACACACATAAATACATACATACATACATACATACATACATATATATATATATATATATATATATATATATAGACACACACACACACACACATACATATATATTCAGGCTCATCCTTTTATTGTCCGTATTTTAGAACCCATTTTACCTCTCGAAATTTGACATTTTGACTATAAATATTCTTCTTTACTTCAAGGTTCCATAAATTACATCCCTTCAAACTAGTATCATATATATATTAAATATCCATTTTGATAAATTTTATCTAAATTATTTATTTTTCCTTTGGAATATACATATAAGAACCATAAAAAAAAAAACTTTAAGATGTTTGAGATATGGTGTCTTACAAATCCAAACTTCTTTTCAAGTTTTATCAACCAAGGATGGTGTGAGAGATTTTTTAATCAAATACTAAGTAGTTCCAACTATATTTGCTGAAAACATTATATCCAATCATGCACCAATGAGCATGCTTCTCACCTTATACATTAGAGTCCTATTTATTCTTTCTTCAACTCCATTATATTATGGTCTATATCTATCTTTATTTTCACTTTCTATTCCATGGTTCTAGCAAAACTACTCAAAATCATGATCACTATTATCCATAATTATCTCTCTTCAAGACCTTAATCATCTCCTCTATTTAGTTTTCAATAAAATATTAAATTCTTGAAACTTACTAAAAAAACTCAGATTTATCATTGATACAATAAACCCAAGTTTTTATCAATTATTCATATATAAAATAAACATAATATAGATGTTTACCTAGTGATTTAACCTTAATAGTTTTAAACACATTATTATGCACTAAAAATGAAATCCCTTCTAATCATACTATTTATAAAATTCACTCAAGTTTTCTTAAAAAGCACAAAATGCTTATAAAAATAAAATTGTAATGGGTAGATAGAAATTACTTCATCCATATGTTTATAAATTAATTCTCAAATGAATTTCTCTCTAATGTGTCCCATCCTCTAATTCTATAACACTATATTTACTGTAGTAGATGTAGGACCCTGATACAAAATAT
Source organism: Torreya grandis (assembly GCA_037957365.1). Classification (NCBI taxonomy): domain Eukaryota; kingdom Viridiplantae; phylum Streptophyta; class Pinopsida; order Cupressales; family Taxaceae; genus Torreya; species Torreya grandis. The sequence continues at coordinate 100,952 of JARHVA010011023.1, forward strand.
TGTTCACCTCAAGAACCATAGAGCCATTACATCCATCACTTACAATGCTTGCCTCTTTATTGAAAATTGATCTTATATGGAATTTTATTTGTAATAACATTCCTCTATGACGCATCATATAATTGTATTTATTAAATACTACCTACACACTAACGTAATTTATCTTACTTATGTATATTAGGTTTATATTCAAAGCTAGAATGTGTGTATCTCCAACAAGTGTTTTATACCTTCCATATTTAAACTTAAACCTAAGTCTCCCTATTCTTATTATCTAATATGTCAATTTGTCTCTTAACAATACATCAGATGCATTGATATTTAATTATTCATAGAACCACTCCCTATGATGGGTCATATTAAAATAGACACTTGAGTCAATCAATGTACCATCATATGCATGTGAGCTTGAAGATATAAATAATAAATACTCTTAGTATTCACTATATGGATTTGTTTTTATAGAGTGGGAAACATAAAATGAATTATCCTTTTGAACCATTTTATAATTATAGGCTTTACTTAAAATGCCTCATTTTACCACATTTACAACACTTCCTCGTATCTTTTCCTATAATCTGAGATTTACCTCTAGACTTTCAATTTCAAAACATTGTTTTAGTTATTTCTTAGGAACTAGATATTATAAACATTGGATTTCTTGTTTGATAATTTACATTTAATTTTCACCTCATTTATTTTGATGCTAAGACTAACATTTTCTTAATTTTTAATGTCAATGTAGTAGTAGTTATTATCATAATATAATTATGCCAAGAGTTAGGGAAAGAATAATGCAAATTAATAAAATTTTATTATTATTCCATTTTAATATTAATAGATTATAACTGAGTTAGCATAGTATTTAATTCATTTAGATGATTAACTATAGAGTCACCATC
>JARHVA010011024.1:0-30000 GCA_037957365.1 Torreya grandis
TGCCGTAGATTAATAGTAAACAAGCAGGAATAAAACATATGTTCAACAAATTCAACATCACTATAGAAGGCACAAAATGGATTAGTAAGACCATAATTATTCAAAACATCACCCACAACCAACTTTTTATACATTATTAACCAAAAAAAACAAGACTTTTTAGGTTCAAGATAAGAGGACCAGATTACTGTAAACCTAAAAATACCAAGCATGCAAAGAATCAAACACAGACCAAATATGGTTGAGGGTAAGGTAGGGGACATTGGAAAAGGAAATTTTCCTATAGAGAATCTACGTCAAGTACTCAAGTAGAGTTAGGCCTTTTTTTCCAATTCACACTATCCCAGAACTCATCCTCATCTTCCATAAATACCACATTGTTATTCCCTTTGATAGCTACTTGGAGAGGGGTGAACATTTTTTGTTGAGAATCCAAGAGCTGAAATATATCTTTATGTTCTGAACATGAAGCCCAATTCCCATAGAATTAGATATCCTTAAAGCTCCTCAATCCTTTAGTGTACCAATCAAAGGCAGAGCATCCCCTAGTGAAGGCTAGTGGAGTCCTGTTAACACTCAAATTCCACCAAATAGATCTATAGCCTTAACACACAATCCCATACCAATTTAAGATCTATTTTGTATCAATGAAAGGATTGGTTGAATCCCAGGTAGACCAAATGGATGAAAATATAAGAGATCCAACAACTTTGACTGTGAAAGGCCCTATGAGCAGATCAACAATATTCAATCCCTTCAAGTTTGGCTTCCCTTTTGGAAATATTCTCATGATATTATGCCTAACTAGTACTTTTTAGGGCTCATTCCCAATAGAGGCTTTGACAATCCATTTAACTACCAATGCTATCCCCTACAGCTGAAGATCCTTTAAACCCAATTCACCAATGCTATTGGGTTTTGAGAAAAATTACCATGAGACTGCATGCCTTTTTCTTACCCCCTTTTCCATCTGACCAAAGGAAATATCTTATAATTCTATGAAGCATGTTGACTTATGTTTTACCAAATAACCAATAGGAGGTATAGTATATGTTGTATGAAGAAAGAACTTTATAGAAAAAATTGGATCCTACCTGGTAGTGATAGTAGGTGGCCCTACCATTTGCTAATTTTCTTATTAATTTTATCAAAGACGTAATCCCACATATTTGGAAGGATGGGATTAAGTAAATGGAATTCCCAAATATCTAACCATCTCATTTGATCATTTCCATTTCCAACCAAACATTGTCAACCAATCAGGTGGTTGATCATTCCACCCCAGAATGTGTGATCTATTTTGTAACTTTAAAACTCGATGCATAGTAGTAGATATTAATCCTTTTTTCAACCCACTCCAAATTATTCTAGTCTAAGGTAAAAAATATTAAATTATCATCAGCAAACAAGATGTCAAGAAGAGATTCATTATTAGGGAGTGAGATACCCTTAACTAGAGATCCAATATTTGAAAACCTAAGAAGCTAATGTAGTGCCTATGCAGCCAATAAAAAGAGTGATAGGGAAAGTGGATAACCTTACCTTATGGAGAATTGAAGCACAAGGGAGTCTTCCAATTCACTATTGACTTTAATGACCATCGAAGCATCCTTAAAGAGTACATTGACCATTCTGCAGAATCTATCTTGAAGCCCAAAATCTTGCAACATTCTCTCAATGAATGACCACTCAATTCTATCATAGGATTTCTTAAAATCAAGCAAGATCATTCCAACATCTTGATTCAAATCTCTTTCCCAATACATACCTTCCTAGTTGGTGACTAGATTATCCAAACTATATCTCCCTTCAACAAATCTAGTCTGATTTTTTGAGATAACAGAGGACAAAAGTGAGGACACTCTCCTTGCAAGGATTTTTTCTAGAATATTGTAGGAGACATTAAAGAAGGTAATTGGTCTCCAATTCTTAATCGATTACAAGTTTCCATCCTTTGGTATAAGCTTGATCACCCCTCTATTTATGTCCAGGACAAGATTATGAGAGGCAATTACCTCATTGAATATCTCCAAACAATCCTTGGCAATCCATTCCTTGTTGCCTTTTTAGAATTATGTAGGGAAGCCATCTAGACCTGGAGCCTTATCATCTTTTAGTGAGTCAATAGTGTTTTTGACCTCATAAAGTGAGATGAATGCCTTTAGAAAAGAGGCCTGAGTTTGTGAGACCTTCCTAGAAATGCATGTCTCACATAAGGCTCTATTATGTTTAATACATTCACTTGATCCATCAAAATAGAAAAATATAGAATAGAACTCAAAGAAATCTCCTTTTATACTAGCAGCATCCTGTATAGTCTATCCATTGACTTCAATTTCTTTAATCTTTCTTTTAGTGTGCTTAATTCTCAAGAATTTGAAGAAAATTTTGGACCCTTTGTCACCTAGCTTAAGCTAGGTAAGCCTAGACTAGACTTGTGCCCCTCTAGCAATGTACTATTGTGTCTAATGATCTTGGTGCTTCAATGAGTTAAGTTATTCAAGAAGAACCCCATTGGTCAGGTCAAGCTATAGCAAGCCTTCTACACAGATAAGCTTCTCTTGAGTATCCCTTGTAATTATTTTATGCTTCTTAGCTTTGATCTATCCATAGGTTCTTGCAAAGTTTTTATAAATTTTCATACTAGAATTCTAATGGTCAATTTTAGAACTGGAATAACAAACAACTTTACCAATGTTCCAAGAATCTTGGAGCCCCTCCACATATACTTTGTCTACTAGGTGTGAGACATTGAATTTATACATCTCTTTGAACTCTATTGAATCTTTCTTATCTTCTCTGACTAGTAGGGTGGTGATCAGACATAGTATAGGGTAACACAATCACTACATTGCCACTCATAACTGCATCAACTGCCAGTTACTCTATGTTCAAATAGAATTTGTCCAACCTTGAATATTATCTCCTATTATTGCTCTAATTATTGAACCAAGTATATCAAATTCCTCTGCTAAGGCTCTTACCCTTCAAAAGAGGATCTTCAATTATATGAATTCTTTTGAACTTAGAATATAATAAAATCTCATTTCCTTTCCATGTAAGGTGGTCCCCTCTAATTTTATCCTCATTATCCTCCACCATCTTGAAGTCACCACCAAATATCCAAGGGAAATTTTTAAGATTAGTGTATAACCAATTACATAAGTCAACACACTCCCATTAGTCATTATGGGAATATATGTTACACAAGCACAAGGTCTGATTTTGATATTCTATCAAAACCTAGACCACTATGTTACATGGAGAACTACCATGGTTGATAATATAGTCTTTCCACAAGGGACTAATCAAGATAGAGTCCCCCTTTTACCTCTATGATGATTAGTAAAAAAAAGACGATCATTGGGCTAGATAAATTTCAAGACCATGTAAAGTTGGGTACCAATATCCTTTACTTCTTATAAGAAGAGAAAGTCTAGATTGTCTCTCGAGAGTCTGAATTGTCTTACCACTAGTTTTCTATCTAGAGATTCTAGTCCTCTTACATTCCAACTAAAAATCCACATGAATAACTAGGGGGAGTGATCATAGGTCAATTCGATTGACCATGGGGATTATCCCCACTATCTTACAACTTGGTAAAACAATCCAAAACTTTATTTTCCTTGCCCTTATTTTTTGGAAGGGGGTTGTTGCATATTATGAAGCCCCACTTTAGTCAATCTCTTTTTGTCTTTGGGCATGGTGTGAACAACCTAGGCTAGGATCAAGTATATTTTAATTAATTTTCCACCCCCTTTGGACATCAAATTATCCATCCCTACATATTTCTTGTTCTCTAAAGGATCTCCATCTAAAAGCCCCATCTCATTGATGGTGGGCCCCAAAACCTCTTTTTTTAGAGAGATAGCCATTGGTATATCATCATTATAAGACATATAAAGTATGTGTTGTCACTTGGATTTTAACCCGTTTAGGATATTCCTAGCTCTCCTCTTCCAAGTGGCACAATGGAAACATCCCTCTTACTGTGGGTAACAATTTGGTGAGATGAATCTCTAGAAGGGCTAGTTCCCTTGATGCACTCTATGAAACACTCTTCTATTTATAAACTTGACATGAAAAAGGGTAAGAATATAAACTAAAAATCTAAAATGTGATGCACCAATATTTAATTTCCCCATATTGACTAAACTTATATTATGTAGAGCACAACAAATCTTCTTTCACACAAAACTCACAACTCAAGATAGATTGTTGCATCAATGTTTCATATGATAGGTTCAAGTGGCATGTTGATATCGAAGAAGGATAATGAATTATCATTTAAATAATATAGTCATAAATCACTTATAAAATTCTTAAACACTGAGGAAAACTAACAAAGACCTGTAGTAATTACTCTTTTGGATAGTTGGTGGACAATCAAAGATAACATACTAGAAAAGATTAGCTTTCACTCGACAAGATCAATAATATTTGAAACTAAACTCAAATATACATAATTTAAGTATTAAAAAACACTTTTTAATTGCTTCAAGATTCATTCAAGTACAAAATTGGCTAGGTTTTCACCATCAACCAATGGAGGCTACCAAAAAGAGCTAAAAGAGTCAATATTTATAGCCTTTGGGAGAACAACAAGACAAGGGAAGTCTAAAGATCATTTAGACACTTGTAAAAGTATGAAAAGAGGTTAAAAATTCATGATAAATAGGGTTGAAATTAACCATGTAATGTTATGAGGTCCAAATGTCCATACAAGTCATGAAACTTATGAAAAGTGGTATAAAACTCCCTATCTTGGCTTAGAAAACTACCTTCATGATTTGGACTTGTTTGATGTCCAAAAATTGACTATGGGAAGTTTTAATGATTGATATGAGAGGGAAGGATTTCAAAAATTCCTCTCTATGCATTGGTTATGTCTTACTCATCTAAAAACTCCTAAAAGGAAGCCATCACTACCTGCAGTAGAAAAAACTCTTATTTTCTATCAACCCTCACAATTGGCCTCAAAATTAGAATCATTCTTAAATGAAAATATATTTGAGGAAGTGGATGAAAGTTGGAAATACCCTCCATGGCATTAGACTTCTCAGGTGCACTTTAAAAGGACATCTGCTTGAGTTTTCACACTTTTCACCCTTTTGTTCACTATGCCAGTTTTGACTGGCTGAGATGAGAGCTATGGTTTAGAAACTTAGGATTTTTTCCTTCGAATAAAATTATCATAGATAGTTATTAAAAGTCTATATATTTCTTTCAAAATTTATTTCATCTCTTAGAACCTTTTAGAACCTATAAAACACATAAAATAGTCAAGAAAACCTTGTTTTGTACCCTGTCCATACAGCTCAAAAGCATGGGAGGAAGATTGAGTGAGTCCTTTATAATTTCCAATATATTTCATGGTCAAAATATTCAATCTAAATATCTCTCCAAGATTTTTTTCTCCATTAGGTCTTGACTAAGGGTTTAATAGGGTTTTAGGCAATTTTTAGTCTTAAGCATTGTTCATAAAGTTCTGACATTCAACTTGCCAAAAAATACCACAAACCTAATGTTGAGGGACCCTAGTAACCCTATAAACTATTTTTTTCCCATGAAAAGTCTCATAAGAGATATGAATACTTGAATTCACCCCATCGAGCTTGTTTCTACCTTTTTTGCATGTTTGAACACTTTCTAAACTAAAATTAGATTTATTGTAGGTTCATCTGGATACTAAAAGTTCAAAAATGTCTAATTCCATCTCCTTATCATGCCCCAATAATCTATATATCTCATCAAGAGTTAGAAATGAAGGTAGACCCCCAATTGTTTCTAAGTCCCTTAAAGGCCTAATAGGCTTAACCTGCACCTAGCTAGCTTTGGCTAATTAGACTAATTTTTCAATGGTTGGGTTGATTTTTTATGCATATTCACACCTTATTAAAGCTTATAATATCACCACATAACCTCCTAAGAAATCCTCTTCTTAATTTTCTCTCATTCACCAACTAGGCCTAGTGAAAGCTTGCCTAGTTAGACTATGTGCAGCGGTATTTTGGTCATCTTGAAAGGTCTGATCTTGAATTACTACTTATTACCATCTATTTTAATTTTATACACCTCAAAACATTATTCTATAGGCTTCTCAAACCTTCCACCAATTTCTTTATCCCTTTTTGGCCTCATTAGCTTGTTTTGCCAAAACTTGATTTTCCTTGATTCGCTGACCTCTGAGACAAAGTAGTGAGGTATATCCCTCTTCTCAAAGGAAACTTAAATATTTTTGGAATTTTAAATGTCATAATGAGACTTTTTACCAAATGTTTTATCTGTATTCCTTGATTTAGGTGCCTAACCAGCTTAAAATGCCCGAAAAGGGCCTGTAAAAAGCCTATTTTCTTGCATTTTCCTCAAATCCACCTAAGATTAACCTCTCCATGATAACCAATGCTCATAGTATTATTAAACATTTTAACCATATCCAATTAATTCTAATTAAGCTTGTTATTCACCCCAAAACATTCCTCTTCTTTGAATTCCTCATATTTATCTATTGAGCAAAGAGGTTTCCTAGCTCATTGTACAAACTGATGAGTTTTGACCAAGTAGGAAAGGTAGATGATAATCTTGGTAGATTATTGGGCTTGTTAAAACAAATTTTGAACTGTCATGAATCACTTTTAATTTCTTGTATCCTAACCCTCTTCTTCTCCTTATACAAGCTCATCTCTTGCCTTACCTTCACCAAGACTGTACCCTGTTGATGGTGTATATAGGGTTCCAAGAGGTTCGAGTAGGCCTTCTCCATTTTTTTAGTTCTTGAAGTTGATAATTATCCTCATATATGTGGTCACTTACTTGTATCATAATTCTAACCTCCCATTTTATGTTCATATGCACTTTGGTTACAACTAAGTCATCCACTATCATCTGATTAAGACGCCCTGCATTTGACCCCTGTAGGCGCATATTAGCTCATTTGAACCTTGTTAATAATGTTTGATGGTATAAATATACTATTAAAACTATAATTTAATTAATTACAACTCACTTATCACTCCAAATCTACCAAATACTTGAGATAAGCCTTGGTTTTCAACTTGATGAATTGTTGACTGTGTTTTATGTTTAGAATTGGCACCTATAGGTGCACTTGTATAGTTTAGGTCTAGAAAACAATGTACAAGACCCTATTGAGATTTATAAAGTCATTTATAAATCATATAATTCATTTACACCATACTTATACCCTTCATATGCACTTGAACTTCTCAACTGAGTCCTTCCCTGTTAGACTAAGACACCCTGCTCGTGGACCCTATTGTAGGTATGTACTAGCTCCCTGAGACTTGATTGTGATTTTTTAAAACCTATTTTAATGACTTGAGGTCACAAATTATCTATATTCATCTTGGATTCATGTTGGGATGGTTAAAACACAATCAAAACACATTTTTTGAGTCACTATTTGTTTATCTTGTTGTAGGTTTCCCTTTTTTTTGTAGGACACATGTAGGTGTCCTTAGGGGTTGAAAAAGCCATATAAAAACATCATGATGATGATCCCTATGCTTATTTATAAATCACTCAATCATTAGAATTATTCAATCCATAAGGGAATGCACTACCTACAATTTTGGATATCAAAAGTTATTTACAACTACAAACCTATAGATGTTAATGTGATATTTCAATGTTTTTGAGGGCATATTTTAGGCTTGAAACTTCTATTCTCTACTCATCTTCTAACTATTAAGAATGAAATATACTAAGAGGGGGGATGAATATGTATATTATATAGCTTATTTCTTAATCAAAGTCATTTTATTTAACCACTTAACCACACATTCAAGATATGCAATAAAATTGAAACAATAATATGCACCACACAAGAGAGAGAGAGAGAAAGAGACCATATTTTTACATGGAAACCTAAAGTAGGAAAAACCACAGAGAATAATCTCAAGTATATGAATGAGTACCAACTAAAATTATAAATTTCTCAAGCACCAACTTGCAGGATCACCAACCCCTCTTGTGTATAAAACATAACTATCTCTCAATGTTACTTACTCAACAAATGATAAAACTCTAAAATATCTCCTACTTTTCTCTCTTTGAAAATAAATACAAACCATGCACGCTCTTGCATATTACAAATGGCTTCCCAAGGCTTTATTTATAGCTTTCTAAATGACCTTTGGCATTCACCCTTTGTGACCCTTCAATCCTTATTGATCCGTAAACACCAGTAGGAACTTCACTAATTTTTAAAAACATTTACAAAGATCTTTTAAGTTCTCAATTCCAAAAGTTAAACTGAATTGGAAGCAGAAATTTCTCAACTTTTAAGATGTTGGAATGATTAAAAACTAATTAAAATCTGATTCAAATCAAGTTTCAAAACTGCAATAAAGGTGAATTGAAATTTCACATCAATTATCCATTGAAGCCGTCAGATTTTTCAAATTCCTAATTTTATCAGTTTCCTGTTATGATCAATTGATTAAATTTTTTATTCTGATTAAAGACTAAATTATAATTTGCAAATTAACCAAAACTAAAATGCAAAAATGAATTCAAATATCAAAACACAAATTTTTTTACGAGGTTCAAAATTCCTACCTCCCCGGGTTCTTATCGAATTGATCCATTAATGTTGCTAAATTTTCAAGCCAAAATAATACTTACAATTAAAAAAATAGATCTAATCTCTACAAAAATAGTGTTTCATACCTTTGAAAGACCTTGACTGACTCAGCTTGTCCTTCACCTTCCTGAATCACACGCAGAGGCTTCTCTAAATCAAAATTGGCAACTTCTGTAGCTAAAATGACATCACCAATTCTCTAAAATGGGTTAATGAATATAATTCACATAGCGTATCATAATTCTAAACAAGTTTGTAGTTTACTTCGAGCTCTGGTTCGGCCTCTAAGGGCTCCAAAATGACCAAATACAGCAAACTAGTCTATATTCTCCAATACACAGTCGGCCATAATCTTACCTTCAAATACAAGTTCACTCATTTTACAACACTTGGAAGTCTATAGCATAGTCGGTCAAGGCCTATTAATTTTGGTGAGAGGTTCATGATTTTAAGTCTTTGACCTTCTTTTTAAGCGCTTGGGCTATCTTTTTAGGCCCACATTGGCAATTTCAAATGGCTTTGAAGTCTTTTTAAAGAATGGCAGGCTTTTAAACATTGTGATGCCCCTTTTGGTGGGTTTAAGGTGCCAAACATATAATGTCTTATTGGTTACTATTCCAAATTAGTTTATATGCTAATCTCCATGTCCTCTTCTCATGTTCCATGAGCTACTCGGATGTGGCATGCATTTCGGTAGTTATCTAAAATCTCGAGGTCTATGGCTCGGCTTTCTCACGGTCTCCAAACTGGCATTTGACTTGGTGATGTGGCATGCATCTCTCACAGTCTCCAAACTTAGCATTATCTTGAGATTGACTTGGCAAGGTAATTTGAGGTGGTATGGTAATTGTGGGTTCTCCCATGTGGCGTAATGGGGCTTGGTAAGTTTAAATTACAAAGTATTACCAAGGAATATTACAAAGCTATTTAAAACATAAAATAAATTTGTCCCACATGCACCTAATGGGTAAAAAATTATGATTTAAAACCAAATTCAAATGCAATGGAATGTGAGATGGAGGCCAAGGCACCCCTCCTTAATCAAGTGTGTCAGCCCTCGTTGAGGGCCAGTAGTGAGCCAATAGTGGGGCCCATGGTTTTCCATATGACCATTGTCAAAGACTTGACATTGAAACCAAACACCAACCAAATGTTTTTGCATGAATGTAAAAAATTGACTACCACATGTCAACCTCTAATTGGTCCACTTATCGCATTCTAATTGTGCAATGCATTGCATCCCTGTCACAAAATAACTTCAGCAGCCTATAACTTGGGCATACGGTGTCCATTTTACAAATCACAGAAAGCAATGGAAATCTCTCGATGAGCTCTATGCTATGAAATAGGTTTCTTCATGATTTAGAAACATTTCTAAACTAAAATATGGATAACTTATGGAAAATGGTGCCAAACTTGCATGACCCTTTGTATCCTTGCATTTGAAAAGTCATATGGTGACCCTTCATAACCAAATACATCCTTATCTCTTTTAACTTTATCTTGGTGACTTTTCATATTCCTAAAAGTTTCCCTTTATATAAAAATTCACCATACCCTCTTTTGTCTTCACATGGTGACTCTTGGAATTCCTCAAGATGACTCTTCATTAGAAAATGCGTTCCATTTCTCTTCTATCTTTTACGCTATGAATATTTGACTTCTTACTGGGCCCTCTTTTGACTTATATGTAACCAAAAATATATTCATTAATATTAAATAAATATTAACACACATTAGCTAAGATATGAATATTAAAAACACCATTAAATGTAATGGGGCATTTATCACCAATAATGCTAGACCTTTGACATCAACGACAATATTTCTAACAATCTCCCCCTTTGTATTTGATGGCAACCTCAAACTGAAACTACCACATCCTAAAACCTACACATACTACCATCTAAAAAACATACAATAACTTTTCCTTACTGTAGCATTTTGTACATGTTCTCTGTACCTATTCCTGCACCTATTTTTGCACTTGTACCTATACTTATTTTTTTTCTTCTCCCCCTTTGACATCAATGGCAAAGGGCCTACCTGGAGATAACACTTAGCTCCCCCTCAACTAATGGTGAACCTCAATGGCAGGAAGCAAAATAAATTACTCCCAAATTCTCTCGTAGATACTCAAACATGTCTTTTGGTAGTGCCTTTGTGAAAATATCTACAATCTGCTCTGTAGTACTGATTTATTCCATCTTAACCTATTGATCTACATCTTACTCTCTCAAGAATTGATATCTAATGGGAATATTTTTTGTTCTTGAATGCATCATTGGATTCTTCAAAATATTAATAGCACTTGTGTTGTCATAAAAAATAGAAATAGATTCATCATATTTTACCTTGATATCTTCTAAAGTTTGTTTCATCTAAATCACTTGAGTAAAACATAATACCACTGTAATATATTCTGCTTTAGTTGTATAAAGTGATACTAAATTCTATTTTTTGCTTAGTCATGATACTAAGCTATCACCAAGGAAGAAATCTCCTCCACTTGTACTTTTTCTATCATCCAAGCAACCTGCCCAATCTAAATCTATATAAGCAACCAAAGTGAAAATTTTCCCTATAGGATACCAAAATCTATAATCTAATGTCCCCTTTATATATCTAAATATTCTCTTCACCAACTAAACATGACTATATTTTAGAGATGATTGATATCTTGAAACCATATCTATTGCATGCATGATGTCTAGCCTTGATGCTGTCAAATATAAAAGACTACCAATCATAGATCTATACAAAGATTTATCTACAACAGGTGAATCTTCATCCTCGGTCACCTTATTTCTTGTACACATTGGTGTGCTAACTAGTGCACAATCTTGAAAACCAAATTTCTTCAACATTTCCTTGGCATATTTACTTTGAGATATGAAAATTCTTTTATCTGACTGAAATATTTGTAATCCTAAGAAAAATGATAATCTTCAAGCATAGACATATCAAATTCTTTTTGCATATAATTAAAAAATTATTTTACCATCTTTTCAATTTTTATTATAAAAATGATGTCATCAATATATACCACAATAATTAATTGATGCACACCTTCTATTTTGATGTGAAGATTATTGTTAGCAAATCCTCTCTTAAAACCTTGATCTTGTAGGTACTTATCAAGTCTTGCCTACCAAGCTCTGGGATATTGTTTCAATCCATACAAAGCTTTCTTTAATCTACATACATGGCTACTAATATTTGAGAGAATAAATCCCTCAGGATGCTCAATGTACACCTCTTCTTCTAGATTCCCATTTAGGAAGGTAGATTTGACATCCATCTGAAACACTTTGAAATTTTTAAACACTGCATATGCAAGAAATATTCTAATAGCCTCTAACCTTGCCACTAGTGCAAAAGTTTCTTCAAAATCTATTCCCTCAATTTGAGCATATCCTTTACATACTAATCTTGCTTTATTCTTGGTCACTTCTCCATTTTCCTTCAACTTATTTGTATAAACCCATTTTGTTCCTATCACATTATGATCTTTTGGTCTAGGCACTAATTCTCAAGTATCATTATTTTCTATCTGATTTAATTATTCATCCATAGCCTTAACCTAATGCTTATCATGTCTAGCTTCTGAAAAAGTTATAGGCTGAATTTTGGATAACAAAGAAATTAAATTGCTCAGATTCACTTACTATCATTCTTCTAATGTGAATTCCTTCATTTATGTCCCTGATAATGTCATTTTCATTATGACTTCTCTGAACACATTTTTATGGAGTTTTGGTATCATTTTTCTCCTTCTCATCTTCATCTGATTCTTCAACATCTTCCTCTTCAATGATTTTAGGAATGTGTACTGGAGCACTAATTCTTTATGTTCCATCTTCTATCTGACACTTTCACTTTCAACAATTTTATTGGTTCTTTTTTTATAACATTTATAATCTTTACTTTTACAAGAATAACCAATATATATACCTTCATTTTCTCTGGATTCAAACTTCCCAAGTTTTTTGTTGGTTCTTTTTATGAAACATTTGCTATCAAAAGCTCTGAAATAATCAATTATTTTTGGTTTGTCTTTCCATAGCTTATAAGGAGTCTTGCCATTATTGACTCTCAATAATACCTTGAATTGAGCCAAACTATAGATGGTATTCCTATGATGAGAATAAAATATTTAATCAATAATTATATTGAATAAATAGGATACATATGGATTTATCATGATTTCATAGTTATAAGGATTGAAGGAACTCAAACTACCACTCTTAAATTACTAGTTTGTGTACTCGACAAGTTAGAAGAACAAGAGGTGCATATCAATTATTTAATGGGATAGATAGATTTTTTAAGACCAAGATAAAGGGACTTTTGCATAGTTTTTATATGAAAATTGGAAATATTATATATAGTAAGGTATATACTTATTACAAGGTCACTTGAAAATTAAAATAACACAATATAAAGCCTAAGTCTAGATTAAATAGAAATCAAAGTTATGGAGGGACTTTCAAATGATTGCAAGTAGTTAGAGAATCAAATGGTGCAAGTACTAAGGATCTTGATCAGATATCCAACCATACTCAGTACTATGAGCTTGATAACTGATGAGGTGTTCCAACACAGGGTTACTCAATTCATCCAAGAAGTGAAGAATAAAAGATAAGGCACTATAGGGGTAGATAATAAGCACATCTTGGATATGATCCTATTAGTAGAAGATAAGATAAGAAATGATAGAATCATTAAGGAATACTTAGATAGAGATTATAAAGACTTCAAAGAGTTGGTAGGGAATGAATATAAATTGTTCATGGATCTAGTCATCAACCTCAAACTAAATGATACACAATATGAAAATTCCATGAAAATTTTGTAGTAAATAAAAAAGGTTATAGCAACATGGGTATCTCAATGTCAAGTAAGTTCACCAGCATATTCTTTTGTACCAAAAAACATTGTAAATTATTAGAAAGAATATTTTATTTTTTTAAAGCATGTGCAAATTGTAACACACATGTCATTGATTCTAGGATGTTGTATAAAGACACCTATCCTTGAAACTTGTCTAGTTTTCATTTGATATGACTAATGGACATACCTCATAGGTTTACTATAAAATGGGTATTATCATTTTTAGAAAGGAAGTTTTTAGAGAAAACAAATTGTGTCAATTTTGGAGCAAGTAATGAAGGCAATGGAATTTAGTAAGAATTGTCTCATGTTGGTTTGTGTATTTGTTAGCATGGCTGCCTCTTCAAGTATCTATTTTGATGTTCAGATTTGAATTAATTTTATGAATTATATATGTGCATATGTTAATTCAGAGTTTTTAATTTGATCTTATGCTATGTTGACTAAAATATTTTATATTCATTTTATTTTCTTTGCTTTTCTTGAAGATGTGCAAATGCAATTTTCTTTTGGAAGTAAATCTGTAAAGTGAATTTGATTTGTTATTTTCATTATTTCAAATATATTTAGACATCTACCTAGTATATGATAACATATGTGATTTTTTCAACTTTATGTCATATGCTAGTTTGATTGCATGTCTACTAAAATTTAAGCTTTGTCATAATGTCTAGACTAAATATTAGAAACATCTTTCTTTTCTACCCTACCCTACCTATTTTCTCATTTTTTGATCAAATAATTGTAGCTTATCTTTTCATTATAAATATTCATGTTAGATTAGGGTTTAAACTTTAGGTTTTGATTATCATTCATTATATTTAGTTTGGATTACTTTCATCTCTCACAAACAATCTTCAAGACCACAATTTCTCCCAACAACCACTTACATTTTATTTTGGGAAACATTTATATAACTTAGCCAATACTCCAATAGAGATCTCAGAAAGATGAAAACCATAAAATCATGTGAAAAAATTCTTTGAATACTAAAATGAGAAGTATTTTAAACACTATATAAACCCTATGATATACTTACATGCATCAACAAGGAGAAATTGGTGCTAGAAGGAGGGCCTTAAGATAAATTTTTGTGAACATTCAGTATCTTAGTTAATTTTAATGATTTTTTTTTAAAATATCAGTTGATCTTTTGTAGGTTTGTGTTATTATTGGATTAATTATGTAAAGATCACTTATATTCATGTTTTAGACCAATCTTCAGGATTATTTAGCTAAAGATACCTATTATTTGAATATTTATGAAAAATTGGTACAAAGATTGTTTAAACTTTGTGAATCTAATGTGTTTGAGGTTAGTGATAGTAATTCAACATAAAGATCATTAATACTCACAAGTTTGGAGCTATATTTAAGCTAATTCAGTTAAATATAGTCATTATTTTAAAGAATTGTATTTTTATGAGCAAAGTTTGCTCAGGGTTTGTAAGAAGTAAACCGTTATCTGTAAAGGTTACATAGAATTTGCTTAAATATCATTCATCTTTGCAAAGATAAGGTTTGTTTGTTATATTTTGAATAGGATTTGAATATTACAAGATGGAACTAGCATGAATAAGAACTAATTAGAGGTCTAAGATAAGGCTACCTCTTCATTCTTTAGAAATTCATAGGAAAATAAGAGAAGATAAAGGTAAGTATAGAGTTTTTAAATCTCAAACTACTTCACCTATTTGGGTTGCTCCTACATTCAATCCTCTTCAAGGTATGGTGGTTAGTTGGATCATCTATCAATGTGCCTAGTTAAGTACATGAATTACCATGAAATATTGAGAAATATTTACCTTTTCTTAGTCATATAGGGTTTTTTACTATTGAGTAACATATTAATTTTTTTAAAGTTACCTTGAGATTGTTAAATGTTGTTCATAAATATGTTGCTCATAAATTGTTTCATTTTAATTTTACAGATGTAGCATATGATTAGTTTCTTAATATTAATTTAAATTACATTACCATTTTTAATTATTTAAATAGTTATTTTATTCATTATTTTAGAAATTTCATCAATCTTTTTGTCCATTATCAACAATTCACTATGGTGAAAAGAGATAAAAAAAACCATCAGAACTTTCAATGCTAGATTTCAAAATATGTTTAGTATAACTATATATAGTTATAAGCTTGATGAATATTGTTCATTAGAGATTTATGAATATTATTTAGATCTAATGACTTTTGTATTTATGAAATATATGTTGGAGTCATAAATACATTAGCCTTAGCTTATGCTGAAGTTGTGAAAATTAGTGATAAAATGCAACCCTAGGGTCAATTATCATATGTTATTCCTAATGTTAATCCTAATTTGACTATGTTTAATTTCATACCAAATTATAATCATAACATGCTTTCTTCAAATCAAACTCTAGTTTTAAGCCAATTGCATTTGAGTCTTGTTCATCCTGATCAAAACCTAGGATTCTTAAATAACACTAAAAGTGGATCTCATCCACAAAATCAAATAGATATGGTACCTATAGCTATTATTAATACTCAAGTCCATAATTTAGAGGTACCTAAGGATGAAACTAACTCCATATTAAAAATGGTTCAAAAATTGATCACTAATTTTCTTTAAATAAAAAGACAAGTAGGTAATACTAGAGAAAGCTCCAATAGAAACTATTCTTATTAGAGGTTCAAAAGACTTACAAATAGGTTTCATAGCAACAAAAATAGTAGTAAAAATGAGTCATCTACCAATAAAAACATTCTTTAAATGAATATTTGTGATGTAGCTTTAGTTGATTATTGTAGGGTCCATAATATTTCAAAGCATGGTGAACTAGATTGTATATAATTTTGTAATACTTTTGAAGCTTTTCAAGATGAACTAGATAAATTTGAAGTTGTGCCTAATAAAGATAATCCTATAGGTACATCTAGTTCTTCAAAGTCTTCTAAATCTTCTGACATAACTCTTATGGTGGAGACATTTGATTTTCCATTCCAAGATGAGAATGAACATGAAAATACTCTATAGGAGATTCATACATTTCAAAAATATCTAAAAAATACTTATCCATTAAGTAATATAGAAAAGAAATAACTTATGACAAGTTCTACTCCGAAAAACAACTTTGATACTCCTCTTGATCCTAAAGAAAATAACAATCCATAACCTCCAAAGGGAAATAACACTAAAAGTAATGTTGATTCATCAACTTTTTCCACTAGGAGTGGATACAACATTGTAGAGGATATGAAGACAATTAAATATAATATCACTTTATATGAATTGACTCAAATAACTAAACAAAGAGACTTGTTTCTATAATATTTAATCAAAAAACAAGGTAAATCATAGAAAGTTGTAAATGAAAATGTAGTGATGTATAAAATTAAAGTAGAGGTTCCACCCCTCTTACTAACAATTAGAGTTTTTGATAAAAATTTGCATAACTATTTGTTCGATTTAAGTGCCTCTACAATTATCATGCCAAAATATATTTGGGAAAAGCTTGGTTAAACTCCTATTAAGTTTGATAAAGTAGTGACTCAATTAGATAAATCTAGAGTTAAAGTGATTTTTGAATTATTGAATGTACATATGCATCTTGCTTCAGATCCAAGAATATTTAAATTCATAGATATTAATTTTTTGGACATTCCATATGCTTATGAGAAATTTCTTATCATATATTGGACCAAATATTTGAATGGATACATGTCAACTGATTTCTCTCACATATAGCTACCATAGAGTGGGGTTCTTAATCAAATTCAAATTGAAAGGGAACCAAAGATGAAACACATGATCACTAAGCAAAATGTAGATAATAAAAATGTCAATATGGTTAATTTTGATTTAGGGGTCTCCATTCTTGACATTCCTCAGGTATGTAACTCTAAAGACTCTCATACTATGCCTAGACTTTGGAAGTTATATGTTGATGGTGCTAGATACAAATCCTATTCTAGAGTAGGAATAGTTTTAATCAATCACATTAGGAAAGAATATAATGCTTATTACATACTTCTATTTCATTTCACCAAAAATTTGGTAGAATATGAATCATTAATCTTAGGATTATAATTTGCTATCAAACATGTGGTTAAAAAACTATTAGTATATGGTGATTCTAAACTAGTAGTAAATTAGGTTAAGAGTAAGTACCAATACAAATTGGCTTACCTTATTAAATACAATTTTATATTATGGGGTTTGATTGAATATTTTGATGCTTTCAACATTGTTTCAATTCCTATAGAAAGAAATTAGTCTATCAATAAACTAGCTTCATCTACAGCTAACCTTATACAAAACTAAAATGTCCAAAGACTTAACATTGAATTAGTCCCATGTCCCTCTATACCTAACAATGTAAATAATTTTCAAGTGTTTAATGATGATAAAAAAATAACTAAATTCATGAATAGCTCAGGTGTATTTGAGTCTCATATTATTGATGATGTCAATCAAAACTCTCTTGATGATGATAGAGTTGATGACAAAATGATACAATTAAATCACAACATTATTCCCAAAGGAATGATTTCTTTAGAAACATTATTTGACAATGACAAACTAGATGAAACTACTAAAATTTCCAAAGTGAGTGGGAAGTGTTACAATTTAGTTGACATAGGAACTCAAGCTCAACCTCAACTATTAAACATTGGTATAGCATGCACAAAGAAAGAATCTAGAAAGTCTAGAGACTTGTTGACCAAGTACAAGGATGTTATTATATGGTCATATGAAGACTTGAATACTTTTTTATCGTAGATTTATTACCCATACCATTCCATTAAATTAATCTTGTAAAATTTTTAGGAAAAACAAAGACCAATTAATCATGTTTTAGAAACATTGATCTATAAAGAGGTCAAGAAGTTATTAGATGCAAAAAAAAAAATTTCCAATTAGACATTCTACTTGGGTAGCTAGTTTATTACTGGTTAGAAAAAAATGGAGAGATTAGATTATGCATAGACTGTATATATTTGAAAAGATCTTCTGAAGAGAATAATTATCCTTTACCATCCCTTGACTAGGTCATTCAAACTGTTAGTGGTTTCTCCATGATGTTTTTATTAGATGGTTTTTTAGGATACAATCAAGTGCTTTTTAACAAGGATAGAATGAAGACTAAATTTACAACAAAGTAAGGCACTTTTTCTTAAAATAAGATGCCTTTTTGATTCATCAATGCAGGAGCTACCTTTCAGAGAGCTATGGACCATTTATTTCAAGGTCTCATAGGTAAGTGCATCATTATATATATGGATGATCTAGTTGTGTTTTCAAAGAAGTATGGGAGATCATATAATGCATTTATAACAAGTATTTGAATGTTGTAAAAGGTATGGAATTTTTAATAACCCTAAGAAAAGTATATTTTGTGTAACTGAAAGGAAATTTATTGGACATGTTATAACTAAATATGGAATTTCTATAGATCTGGATAGAGTCAATGCTATATCCAAAATAGAAGCCCCTAATAGTATAAAAAATTAAAGTGTTTCTTTGGGAAAATCAATTTTGTAAGAAAATTCATTTCTAGCTTTGAAAATATTGTAAAACCATTAAATGGCATGATAAAGAAGGATGCAAAAGTCATATGTAATGAAGAAGTGAAGAAATCCTTCAGGGAGATTAATGAAATAATAGGACAAGCATTTCTATTGATAAGTCCTTATTTTAGAAAAGATTTTTTTATCTTTATTCTTTTACTTCTAAACATACTATATTATTTTTTCTAACTCAAAAAATAGATAAATGTGATAATATAATTATGAGAATTAACTTTAAAAATGTTGAGTTAAACTATTCTCTAATTGATTAAAAAAAAATTGCTTTTTAATTATTTTACTCTAGTTCTAGCTAATTAGTTTGTAGCTCAACAATTAAGAACTTGTCATAAATTGCTTAAATATGTTCTTTGGGTAGATAGAACTAGAGTAAAATAATCTCTAAGAGAATCACCATTTCTATCAGTATATGGAAAAGAACCAATATTTTCAATTATTCTTAAATTTCCCTTTTACAAGTTTATGTAGGAGTATATGGAAGAAGATCAAGAAAATGTTAATTCCAAGTTACTTAATATCATAAAAATATAAGATGCAAGATAATAAACATTTACCAACTTCAGCAGACATTAAACCAATGTTAAATATGGTTTGAAAAATGTTCAAAGATCAAGATGTTTAGGTAGGGAGACCTAGTTCTCCTATGGAACAAAGCATATGATCCAAAATTAAAACATGGGAAATTCATTCCTTTGTGGATTGGTCCTTACCAAATTACTGATACATTGGGAGACAAAACTTTAGGCTGAAAGACTTACAGGAAGTAGAGTTCACTTTGCCAACCAATGGGAAATATCTCAATCATTACTTCTCTACTTTTCCACCTCAAATCTTTATGGAGTGATTTTGAAAATTAGTTAGATTTAGTGTAGGTAGCCATAGATTAATTTCATTTCTTATTCCTTATTTTTAAATAGTTTTCATAAATATTTATTTGTTTGTTGTCTATTTTTCTTGTTTAATGTTTGTTTTCATTTGTTTTATTCTTTGACTTTCAATAAGTATTTTCAATTCAGTTTCCAAGCTCCCTCATGCATCTGATTGTTTAAAAATAACTTCTCAAATCAAGTATGTAGGTATGAATCTTAAACATTCGTTTATAATTGATTTTCAAAATTCTAAGCTTAATGATAAGATTTGAGAAATTAGTGAAGATTGATGTCTAGATTAATTGTTCCTTGGAAATCTTAAACCTTATTCTGATCTAAGTTTTTTTCTAATAAGGATTGCATATGTTTGAGTGAAACTTTGAACTATTAGAAAAAAGTCATTTTAACACTTAAAGAACATTATACCTGAGATGAAGTTTATAACCAAGGATGATTTTTTGAAAATCAAACATTTGATAAAAAATCCTAAACACCTAGCTAATTCTAGTTCCAAACTTTTATTGGAAAACTAAATATATTTAAAAAAAATAAAAAAAAATAAGAGCCTTATTGAAAATTCAAAATATTTATAAGCAAAGGTGATTATGGTAATATCCACTACGATTATGGATGTCTCATTGGTAGTGGAACAAGGCCTAGAATGGAACTAAACATATCTCTATTGGGGATATAGATGTCCGGCTTGCATTAGAGCAATGCCTAGGCTTCCCTTTTATAAAGCATGATTCATAATGAATATATAAATATGTTAAAAGTCTATGTTAATGATTAATGTCATAAAATATAGAATTTATTCTCTAAGTCTCATGAAAATCAGTGAATGAATCAAATCACACACACAACATGACTGCATTTTGATATTTGAATCTAATTCTACAGTTAAAAAACTTGTTTTAATCATGAATTGATCTTAATAATGGTACTTGATCATGTGTAATGATTGCTTTGGTTATTATTTTAAACCAAGATTATCTGAGTTATAACATTTTAAAATGTTTCCCATAGTAGTCACCATTTTTTGAGGTCAACACACCCCCATTTCTAAAAAATGATGACCCTTGTTTAATTTTGAAGATTGTTCTATAAATTGCCATTCAAACTAATGAAAATGCAGTATTCAATATCATGTTTTATTCAACTTTCATTGGCATGTTAGATCATAATCTTTCTCTGACTTTATCTAATTTTGCTAACATTTGATTCATGTGTTTTCATGTTGCAAGTTCAATAGATCTTCATTAGAATGAACTAATGTTCATGGTTTATGCTTTAGTGATCAATCGACCCTTTTTATTAACATTTGGCATTTAGTCAATTAATTAGATCAACATTGAAATGATAATTAAAACCTTAGTATAAAGATTGTAGTCTAAATTCTTATTAAAACGGATTTATATTATCAATGGGTCAATTTATTTCTGAGTAAGTGTTAAATTAATTTTAGCCTATGTTCTAATTAAATTTATTAATTCATTAAAACCTTAGTCTAAATTTTATCCTAAGTTTTTATATGTCTTGAATGTTTATTCATTTGATTTTAATATTTGTAGGTACTGATTAAATGTTGTGTCCTAAAGTGGTTAAATCTTGGGAGGATGGATCCAAGGTCAATGATGAGTAGTTGATTCCCTACAGTCATCAAGTCAAAATTCCTCAAATCAAAGATCAACATAGCATATTCGATCATGAAATGAATCTCTAATGGTGAGCTCAGAGTCAACATGTCAAAAAATCTTAAGATCGAGTAGGATGGTGACAAGTGTCACAATCATGGTAAACTAGATACAAGTTAATGGTCTGTACTTGGATTTATAAAGAACAAATCAATGGTCTACATTTGGTCATGCATTTAACACATTAATAGTGCATGCTTGATCACTTAAATCAAAATGAATGGTATGAATTCAATCTTTCAAAAGAAGATCAACTATATAAAGTGAGTCAAGGAGTCAGACAACCAAAATTACAATAAAATCTATCACATGGTGCAAGAGCGTTAAAGTGATGGAGACTATTTTTAAGATACATAGAGAGCATGCGATGCTTCCAAATGGCATAATATCAGGAACCCAATTCTAATATTGATGACCAAAGTGAAAGTCAAGGCCAAAATATTCCTAAGGAGATTGATAGAATGAGTTTATTCAAATATTTAGGAGACACAAGATGATGACACATGTCTAAGCAACAATAATCACATTTTAAAAATAAATAAGATACATGATAAGGTGATGACAAATAAGAATACATGTCATATTCAGAGATCTTATGGACTTGAGCATGCAAAAGGTATAAATATGAGATGTAAACTTGATCTAAGTCACCAAAGCATATATTTCAAAATTGTTTGACATCATTAAAGCTCTATGTAAACCTCCAAAAAGCCCTAGAATATCCAAAATCCCTAAATTATCTTTGGATTCATTATGTTGAGCCGAGAGAGTTGAATTATCATTTTCAAAAGGATAATTTAATTAAAGTTATAAAAATGGTAAAATTCGAAACTATTTCAAAGTAAGTGGTTGAGTTATATCTATAATTAGATGAAGAGGGATGAGTTTTCAAGGACATGGAATTTGTAGCTACTTCATTAAATACAGGGGATAACAATTTCTCAAAGTTGTTATGGGAAATTGAGGACCAGGGATTTATAACCAAATAATAAGAGAATATCCTTTTGACAAAGAGACTTTATGATGATATTGTGGCCATTTAAATGACTAGACTACATTATTTTATTGTTAAACCAAAGGTACTTCATTATATTGATGTTCTTAGTCCAATTTTCATAAAAGATAAAATAGACAAGGGTATGTTGATTAATAAACATAGTTTAAGGAAAATTAATTACATATCCCCAATTACGTTTGATTCTTACTATAAGCTACCTAAGCTCTAGATTAACCTAACATCCATTAATTCATGGGTTAAGAAGCATGACATGATGGATATCCTATCCAAATGGTTGGAAGCAGGTAATAAAGTTATTGTAGATCCTACAAAGAAAATCCCTGTCAATTAATTTAGACTTGGAGTTAATATGTTCATGACAATGTTAAACAAGTTGTATAGATGTGCACACACAACACATGTAGAGCCAATGTGGGTCCTTTTGGTATACTTCATCATTGAATAAGTGTTGGTTCCTCTATTAGGTGAAATTATTAGTATCTCCCTAAGTAGATAGATATATATGATCAAGAATAAGAAGATGACTAAATTTTACATTATGTCCTTTATGTTAGATTCCCTATGTGTAAACACCAAGATCCCAAATCAAATAGAATGGTTTGCTAATGGTACTTATATTATTTCCTAATACTATTCCGAATTGCACATCTATAAGTATAGAGACCATATCTAGTTTATTTGTGACCGTGTTTACCTTGCATTGAGCCAAGCTATAAATGGTACTCTTATGATGATAATAATCTATTTAATGAATAATTATATTGAAGTAATAGGATACAATGGCTTTATCCTGATGACATAGTTATAAGGATTGAAAGAACCCAAACTAACCCTCTCAAACTACCAATTCATGTACCTAAAAAGTTAATAGAAAAATATGTGGCATATCAATTATTCAATGGGATAGATATAGTAAGTAAGAGCAAGAGAAAGGGACTTATAAATAGCTTTCCTATGATAATTGGAATGATTATTTTCAAATAGTGGGATCACATTGAGGATGCTTCAAAACATAGACTGTCTTTCAACTTACAAATTGATGAACATAGATAATAGAACCCTTATGGTAACATAAATAAACATCTGAGGATAAAAGGTATTTAAAATATACCTCATGAACATTATCCCAATACATTTGGCTTTATATACACTAAGGCATCTACTTACTAGAAGGTCACTATAAGAATAACAGAACATAATATAAAGCTTGAGTCTAGACTGAATAAAGATCAAATGTAGGGAGGGACTTTTAAATGATTGCAAGCAATTAAAGAACAAAATGGTGTAATTATTATGGAGACTGATAAAATATCCAACTATACTCAGTCATATGGGCTTGATAACTAATGAGGAGTTCCAACACAGGGGTACTCAATTCATCCAAGAAGTGAAGAATAAAATTCAATGCACTACAAGGGTAGATAATAAGTACTTATTTGACATGATCCTATCAGTAAAAGAGAAGATACAAAATTATAGAAGCATTAAGGAAGTTTTGGAAATATTTGATAAAGACGTCAAACAGTTGGCAGGGCAAGAAGAGGAATTATTCAAGAACCTGTCATCAACCTCAAACTGATCGATATATAATATGAAAAGGCCATGAATATTTTGTAGCAAATAAAATAGGTTAAAATAACAAGGATGTCTCAAAGTCAATTGAGTTGACTAGTATATTTATTTGTACTAAAAACCTTGTAAATCATTAGAAATAATATTCTATTTTGTAAAAGCATGTGCAATTTTTAATTCACATGGATTATAGTTTAGTCTACTAATAAAGTGTCATTGATTTTAGAATGTTGTAAGACACCTATCCTTGACAGTTGTCTAGTTTTCATTTGATATGAATGACTAACATACCTCATAGGTTGCCTGTAAAAGGGGGTATTGTCATTTATAAAAAAGGGAGGAAGCTTTTAGAGAAAAACTTTTGTGTAAATTTTGGATCAAGTAATGCAAAAAAGGGAATTCTTCAAAGATTGTCTCATATTTGTTTATGTGTTTGTTATCATAGTTGCTTCCTCATGTATCTAGTTTGATGTTCATATTTAAATTGCTTATATGAATTATATATGTGCATATGTTAATGCAGAGTTATTAATTTGAGCTTATGCTAGGTTGACTTAAAGATTTTAGATTCATTTCATTTTCCTTACTTTTTTTAAAGATGTGCAAGTACAATTTTATTCTGGAATTAAATATGTAAAGTAAATTTGATTTCTTATTTGCATTTTTTCAAATATACTTAGTCATTTTCAAGGTATATGATAGGGTATATGCTTTTGGTAGCTTCATGTCATATGCTAGTTTGATTGCATGTCTTAGATGAAATTTAAGCTTTATCATAATGTCTAGACTAAATATCAGAAACATCTTTCTTTTCTACCCTACCCTACCTATTTTCCCATTTTTTATGAAATCACTATATCTTAGCTTTTCATTGTAAATATTCATGGTAGATTAGGGTTTATACTTTATATTTTTATCATCATTCATTAGATTTAGTTCATATTAATTTCATTTCTCACAAACAAGCTTCAAAACCATAGTTTCTCCCATGTGAAATAGTTAGATGTCTTGGCCACTACTCCACCATAGATCTCAAGAAGATCAAAACCAACAACTCATGCAAAATATTCTTTTAATGTTGAAATGAGAAGTGTTTAAAAAAATATATAAACCCTATGATACACTTACATGAATTAACAAAGTGATATATGAATCTACTATTAGGGTCACATGTGAGTACCATATTTTTTAAGTTTTGCATTTGATTCAACCATAATTTTAGATAAATTATTTGGTTTCATATACTTTTCTAACTAGTATCATATCTAGAATGTCTTTGGGTAACTAGGAGTGGGAGACAATGGTGGATTGGATGATTCAGGCCCTCAGTCATAGTGTGCCAATGGATGTAGCTAGATATGGATTTATTTAGATATATGTTAACATGTATATTTTTCATGCATTATTATTCGATTATGTTACAAGAGTTGTGGGAGTATAATATACTATAACCATTGAACACAAGAATTTATGTGTTGAGCTAGATAGATGTGACATCCCACAATATATTTCCATTTAGATTATCCATATGTTAATTGAATATTATGATAGTTTAAAATAGGATCATGAGGATACGGTGTAGTGGTTAGGTGATTTTGAGGAGTTATTACATGTGTTATCATCTGCATTTAGGCCTTAGTTAGATCATGTGCATCTACATCAAGAAGTGTTGGATTATGGATGTTGATATTGATGAGGAATACATGCGAAGTGATATTCCCCCAACATATCATTGATATGAACACACACAAACACATAGATGTATATGTGTATATACATGTGTGTGTGTGTGTGTGTGTGTGTGTGTGTGTGTGTGTGTGTGTGTGTGTGTGTGTGTGTACATATATATCTATATGCATGCATACATAGATATATATGTATGTATGTATGTAGATACATATATAATATGTACATATATGTATGTGTGTGTGTGTGTGTGTGTGTGTGTGTGTGTGTGTGTGTGTGTATATATATATATAATATGTACATATATGTGTACACACACACACACACACACACACACACACACACACACACACATGTGTGTGTGTGTGCACGTGCATACATATATATCTGTATATGTATATGCATATATTATGCACACATATACATATATGGCATTGCTCACATGATTTTATTTGGTGTCAAAGGGATTTGCATTATTTAGTTCTCCATTGGTCACTGTATAGTTTTTTACTTGCATATATTTTAGTGGTTTACATTAGGATGCAGTAAATTGTGTAACAATTGTGTTTATTTCTAAAATGCATTATTATATTGGTAATAAATAAATCACTATATGTAATGAAATTTGGATGGGTATAATAAATCATGATTGTAATGATCATGTGGAAATAGGATTGCAAATTGTGCTTTTATAATCATCTCTGAAGTATCTATAGAAATATCCTATAAATTTATATGTATCTATTTATGTACCCATATATGCTATGTAATTTTATCTTATCCATTAGTATCTTTATGAATTACCTAAATAACCAATGGTTCCTTGGTAGGATCAGTTTGGGAGAGATTATAACTAGGACAAAGTATACTAGGAGAAGGAATTATACTAGAGGTCATCTTGTATGAAGGTTGATGGACCATGTGTTCCTCACAGGGATTAGCATGGGAGGTCTTGACCTTCTTTAATGATCATGTAGAAGAAGTATGTAGAATATGTCTAGATTTGCCTTTTAGATATGCAATGATTCTATGATTGGCTAATTGTTTAAGATGTTTCTCTATAGAAAAACTCTTATTATCATAATGTTCATTAATACCATGATAAGTGAAAAAGGTTTTTCCCTTTCACTTATCAAATATTTGAGGTGGGTAATGTGCATTAGGAGGGAGTGTGATTATCTATTTATCTTGTAAAGTACATAATATGTCTTTTGGTCTATCTCAGTACAAATTAAACTAAAGAAGCAATCATTTGGTAGTGGTATATGGTCTAACTATAGGATATACTCTATAATCATGTTCTTTTCCTTTGTCTCATAGCTTTATTATTTATTTTGTGACATATGGGTTGGTTTTGTAGAATGATTTTAAATGTTTCAAGATTTTTTCTAAATTGTTTATTTACTTTGAAAACAAGATCTTTACCATCTTTAAGTTTGAATGGAGAAATAAGTAACTTGGTTTAGGTTTTCATTCGAGCCCACACATATTTTTTCACATCCCAATATAAGATATCAAATAAATCAAAGGTATTATGTAATGATATTTCTCTTAGTGAAAAAATCAGACCTCTAATAAATTTAAATTGTATTTTCAAATATGAGGGTATATAATGTAACGAATACAAAACATCCTTAAATCAAATAACACAATCTTGTATAAGCTCTTTTTGTGTTTGTGTCAGCTTTTACAAATGTTCTAATTGTAATTGTACTATAGGTAAGGTATGATGATGAAAATCTGATATAAATATATCTTTAATTTGTTTAAAAGTTGATAATGAACCATTTGGAAAAGTATAAAACCAATCAAGCACCCCTTGGGCTAAGCTATAATGAAAAACTCTTAAAATCTAGCTTCCACTTTAGGCCCAATATTCAAAAGAGTGTATACATTATTATAAATGAATAAAAGGATACCCATGACAATCAAAGGATGATAACTTAGTCATAATTAAGTATAAAGGATAAGGATATTTAAACACAACCCTTTAAATATGTTTCTTTTTTAATGCATTCTCCTCAAGAATCACTTCATGATAATGATTTTTCAATTTAAGAGTATTGACTTGTTATAAATACCCAATAGTAATCGTAATAGATAAAATATCATAAGAACAAGTTAAGACTTTTGATAGTGGTTTTAAACTACCATTTATATGTAAGATAGGAATGATAAACTCTTTAGCATCGGCTAAAATAGGTTCATCACATTATTTTTTAATATTCAGTAAAGGAACACCCATGTCTAAAGATGTATGTATATATTTTTTAAGACTAAAAAGGTTAATATTATTCTCAATGTAAGGTGTTACATTGCATGCAAATTTTTGACATACTAAAGGAGTAGGATAAATAATTTCATGTTGAAACACACTCTCTTTTTGAGAAGAAGATGCAAAAAAAGGGAAAAAACACTTTTTATTTTGTGTACCACATCAAGGGATGGAGTAATGTCACCTTCACTTTCAATTTTGATTGTGAATTCAAGAGAAATAGGTTTAAAAAATGCCACATCACTTTCTACTTGAGGTAAAGCATTAATATATGAGAAAGGAACATTGACATAACTATCATTAGCATCCTTGTTATTTGTTTTAGGAAATTATTTCATTAGGAAACCTTAGGGAAATATGTTTTTTAATTGCTTAGATTTAAATTATTTGATCTTTAAAAATGCTAACTTAAATATAATTGGTACATTTCTTGTGTCCCTATTCAATGCATGTTTCTTAGTTATTTCCTTATGATTTTCATAGGCACTCTCATTTTTTTATTAATGAAAATGATGGGAGACATGGGGCATGCATTTTTATCATCACAAATTAGATGAGAAGAAGAAAGTTGACTATTTTATTTTGAATCATATAAATAAGGAATGTGTTTTTAAAACTATAATTATTTGGGGAAGGGGAGACACACTTGATTCATTTTGATGAATAGTGGACATTCAACTTCTTTGACATTTTAAAACACTAGAAAGGGAGAATCACACTTACTTGTTGAAAATACTAAAGAAGGTAAGAATGAAATGGTTTGATTTTCAACAATAGGAATGGTATCATTTTTCATATTTTTTGGATCTTTAGTATCATAAAATAGAGGACGAGGAGAGGTGTCATAACCAATAGTCATTTCATCACATTTATAACATAGAGTGGATGCATCATGATGACTACTTTATTTTGACATTAACAATGTAATATAATATTTTTATAATATATAATTTATGAATTTCAAATAAATAGTAATAAACTAAGGGATAAAAGAGAGCATATGTTATTTATTATTCTATTATGAACTGTAGTAGTGATCAAGAATCATCACAAGGTTTCCTAAATATCTTGACTTTGTTTGTTCTGTATTTTGACTATTTGTATCTATTGGAAAATTGTGTCAATCGGGGATAGTCATACTGATGCTTATGTCTAATTCTAATGTAAGTGTCCTTTCAATAATATGTACAGGAATTATTATAAATTTGTATCAAGGCTGCACTAAGATCTATATAACTATTTTACACCATTGGATGTGTCTTCTTGTGTGTCAAATTCAAATAATAAACAACCCTAGTTAATTTACATTATATGTCATAAAACTTGGTAAAAAGGGGTTACTAATGTGATTTGAGCTAGCCACAGTAACCCATTTTGTTTCTAAGTGTTGCCTTGATAGCCAATACTCATAAGAGGGCCTTAGACTCACATGTTGTTTTACACCCTATTCATTTGTGTGGAATTTTAACAATGTGTCTATATGCTCTTTCTACTTGTAACCCTTGGTACAAGTGATGTAATAGTAAATTTTACCTTTTGAATGTTTTAGATATTTGATTCAGTATTGTAGGGAGATTTGATAGTTTGAGATAAATAATAATTTCTAATTAGAGAGTTGCCTTATCAAAAAATTAGGCATCTTAATTAGATTATATCCTCTCTCTCTCTCTCTCTCTCTCTCTCTCTCTCTCTCTCTCTCTCTCTCTCTCTCTCTCTCTCTCTCTCTCTCTCTCTCTCTCTCTCTCTCTCTCTGTGTGTGTGTGTGTGTGTGTGTGTGTGTGTGTGTGTGTGTGTGTGTGTGTGTGTGTGTTCTAAATTTGAATTATAAC
>JARHVA010011024.1:35000-62500 GCA_037957365.1 Torreya grandis
ATAGGTCTACACATAGAAAATGGAAAGAAGATGCATATTTATGATTAAAATGTGCCTGAACAAGGTAATGGAGAGTGTAAGGTACCCTTTTTTATAGGTATTCATGAAGAAAAATCATCAAAAAATGATAGATGATAGTTCAAGAACATGTGCTTAAAGCTATTAATAATTTTCCTGATGTTTTAACAGATAAAAGGATGTTACAAAGATTCTTGGGATGTGTGAATTATGTTGCCAGTCATTATTATCAGCTTGCTCAAGACAAAATGTTGTTAAATAA
Source organism: Torreya grandis (assembly GCA_037957365.1). NCBI lineage: Eukaryota > Viridiplantae > Streptophyta > Pinopsida > Cupressales > Taxaceae > Torreya > Torreya grandis. The sequence continues at coordinate 35,281 of JARHVA010011024.1, forward strand.
AAGATTGTCTAAGAATGCCCCAGATTGGTCTCCAGTTATGACTCAAGCAATACAAAGGATCAAAGAAAAGTGCCAGAATCTGCCTCCGTTAACCTTACCAGGTAATGGTTTAAAGATTATAGAAATTGATGCTTCTGACATATATTGGGGAGTAGTGTTAAAAGAGAAAATGGCAGATGGAACTAAAAGACCTTAGAGGTATGCATCTAAAAGTTTTAAGCAAGCACAAAAAAATTATCACTCCACGCATAAGGAAATTCTTGCTGTCATTAAAGCAATTCAATCTTTTATGTTCTTTGTTAGCTCAGAGAAATTCTTGATCAGATCTGACTTAAAGAATTTCATGAGTATATTGAATTCTATAGATAACCTAAAAAAAGGATCAGTCATCAGATTGGTTTGTTGGGCTACATATTTGTCTGATTTTGATTTTTTAGTTGAGCATATTACAACTCTCTAAAGATATTACTATCTTAAATAGCAATGAGATATCTAGACAAAATTAGATTATACAAAAGATTGATACTAAAGTTACAGTACTTAAGCAACAACAGTCTGAGGTTGATAGAAAAATTGATGAAATAAAAAATCAAGGTGATGAAATAGTATAAGAAAAACTTGATATCAGTTCTCACATTTCTTCTATGGAACAAAAAATAGAAGAAAAAGCTAGACAAACTATTTCTAATATTGACAGTCTTTCTAGAGAAATAGTTAATCAAAATCAGAATGTTGCTTTGATTCCTAAAATTCATAATAAGGTGTCTAATGCATCCTCCTCCTCAATTGATATCTTGAGCAAAACCAAATAGCCAAAATACTTCTTGTAGAAGCTATTTCATTGTCTAAATTAAAGTTTCCCAAAAAATGGATTGTTGATAATGATTTTATTCAACAACCTAGGAAATCTCTGTCTATGGCCACCTCTATAAAAGACCTTCTAGATAAGTCTGTGATTCATTTTAATTCATCCTCAAAACTCTCCTTAGTACCCAGTCTTCCATGTCTGCATGCTCAAAAAGTCCATGATTCCTAGATTGATTCCTATTACTACCTTGATTGCAAAAATATCTTACGTCGTCCAAGTCAATCTGTAATTCATATGGTTCAATGAGACAAAAGAGATCTATAACTTCAAAAACTATTTGGAAGAAATCAACAACTGATCTCTCGATCTAAAAAAGTCTATATGGAAGGATCCTCTAGTCAGGATGAAGGTCACACATGGAAAACTTCTTTAGGAGATGAATCTTACAGTGAGAAAGGATTTCCAAAGCTGACTACTTTTAATCAATATTCCCCTGATGGGAAAAGAAGATCTCAATGTATTATTTGAGAATTTCTGACAAAAGCCTTGATCAGTCTAGCAAAGTCAAACTGCTAAACTGGAATAATGTTGCTATGAAGTGTTTAAATACAAAATGTTCCAGTATTCAATCTAGTCTAGATCAGATATCTACTATGATGAAAAGCATAGAGTTATACCAAAAAGGTGAACTCTCTAAAGCTATTATTGTCTTAAATAGCAATGAGATATCTAGAGAGAATCAGGTTATACAAAAGATTGATACTGAAGCTACAGTACTTAAGCAACAACAGTCTAAGGCTGCTAGAAAAATTGATGAAATAAAAACTCAAGGTGATGAAATAGTACAAGAATAACTTGAGATCAGTTCTCATGTTTCCTCTGTGGAATAGAAATTAGAAGAAAAAGCTAGAGAAACTATTTCTAATATTGACAGTCTTTCTAGAGAAATAGTTAATCAAAATCAGAATGTTTCTTTGATTCCTGAAATTCATCATAAGGTGTCTGAGGCCTCCTCCTCCTCAATTGATATATTTTATACTTTTGATCTTACTTATGATAGACAAAATTGGCAGAATGTGGTAAAGCATCAGAAAGAAGAAATTGAAAAGACCAAAGAGAAAAGAAAATCAGAAAGTTATAGTATAACTGATAAGATATTTCAGATTGGTATGGCAAAGATAGAAGAGTCAAAAAAAGAAGGAATTTTTGAGATAGGAGAATCTTCTAATTCAAGGCCTCCTCTAGATTCTTAGATTAGAACATTAAATCTTCAGCCATTCTTCTAGAAATTTAACTGTGAGTCTCCAGCCAGAAGAAAGGAGATGATACATGCTATGTTTTCATGGGCTAATGTTCAAATTTTTAGTCTTAAAAAAGATCACGTTAATGTAACCCAACAGATTGCCAATGGATTCACTGGTAATATCAAAGATTGGTGGGATGCTTTTGGACAAGAATTTCAAGATACAATAACTAGAGATGCTACACCAGTAGTTGCCCTGTGTAATGCCTTGTATTCTGAATTTGTAGGCATCATACATAATGAAAAGGCTGCTAACAAAGCTAAATTTATAAAAGCACAATTATGTGATATGACTCGGTTAGATGAGTATATGTGCTACATGGAAAAACTATTTTACAGCTCTGGTAAAATTTTCAACCCTGCTTATAAAATAAGGTATGTAGAATCCTTTCTAGAATGTTTTTCTGCTAAGTACAAAGAAGCCATGGGTGAAGAATTGTCTACAATGTCCTTTGGTAGGATAAACCAAAATATCAAAGCTATGAATGAAAAGTTATGTTTAGAAAAAAAAGCACACAAAGAAACAATGAAGTTTCATAAGCAGCTAGGAGTTAAGTTTTGTAACTTTCTTGGTGATTATTTTGGTTGTACTGATATTAATCAATATAGAAAATTTAGAAGTAAAAAGAAAAAAACAATCTTCTTGTACATGTTCAGTTCTAAAGACCAGTATTCTTGGAGACCAAGAACTAAGTTTTATAAGAAGAAGAAGAAGAAGAAGAAGAAGAAGTTCTTTCCTATAAAAGTCTTTAGGAAAAGAAAACATGGGTTTTCTAAAGCCCCTGTTAAATGTTTTCTATGTCAAGGAAATCATTATGCTAACAAGTGTCCTAACAAGGAAAACCATTCAAAGAAAGTTAATTTTCTTCAGAGATATGATTTGCATGAAGATGATTATATTTTGCTCTCTGATGATGATCAAAAACATTATTCTTCTGATATTTTCTGGGATGAGTCTTTAGTTTCAAAATCTGAAGATGAAAAAGTCAATATGAATCATCAAGAAATTAGTTCTAGCTCTGAATCTTTAGAATATGATTCCAATATTGGTTTTCAGATTCATATGATTAAAGCTCAATTTTCAGATAGTCTCAATTTATCTCAACAAGTTTCATATCTAAAGCAAAAATATGATAGTACTCCTATATATATGATTTCTGAGAGAAGATTTTTATAGCAACAAATTGCTAATACTGAGCATCAGTATGTTTTGCATATTTCTCAGTAGTAAAAACAAAAAGAGCAATTGTCTAATCAATTTTCTTAAAAGCTTCTATCTAGTCTCCTGATGTCTAGGCAGCTTATCAGCTTGATAAGTATGAAAGAAATATCTGGCAAATGAAGTGCATTGCCCAGTTGTAATGGTTTCTAGCCCATGCTCAGGAGGAACTCCAATAGTTATTGAAAGAAGAAGTTGATGAAGAAGAGAATGAACAACTCTTTGAACAAGAGTTAGCCCAGGTAATGAAATGTTACTCTTCTCTTGGGGGAGACTCTACTATGCATCAATTTTCTTCTCAATTTTCTATTACTCAAGATCAAGATATGAATAACAATATTCATCAGGTTTCAGTGCACACTACAAATAATCCAGTCTATGAGCTTACTATTAAGTGGAATGGATTTAAAGCATATAATCTTGATGTCTTGATTGATACCGGTGCTGAAATATCTCTTGCTTGTTACCACTCTATTCCTATAGATATGTGGAAAAGTGATTTCCATAGATTGACATTCAATACCAGGACAATAGTCTCTGAATTATCTGCTCATGTACCTATTATTTTAAGAGATTTTGTGTATCAGTTCAAAGTTGTTCAGCATGAAATTCCAATGTTTGATATGATGATTAGTTCAGACAATCTGACAAGTTTTTATCCTATCATCATCTAGCCACATGAAATCATATTAGCATAGAAATATTCTCTGTACAAGAAAGGTAGATATGAATGCAGAATTCCTCTCAGAGAAAAGACTAGGAAAGTTATAAATAATTCCTAGAGTCATCAGAAGATAAATCTATGTCAGTCAAATATTAATTCTATTATTTCTAAGATTATTATTGACTATTGTTCTAAAAATCCTCTTGCTTTTCAGCACATAAAGTGCCATGAATGTTTTATTGAATTAAATATGATCACAGATAAGAATGGAAGACAATCTGAGCCTAAGTTCAAAGCTCACCATTCAGGTATGTCTCCTTCTTTAAGAGATGAATGCTTACAGGAAATTACTCAGTTAAAGGAACATGGACTAATTAGATATTCTAATAGTCCATGGGGATGTGAAGCCTTTTATGTGAATAAAAGTTTTGAACAGGTTAGAGGAAAAAAGATATTGGTTATAAATTATATTCCTCTAAATAAATATGTTGTTCTAGTTCAACATACGATTCCATCCAAGGATGCAATTTTACAATGAATTAGTGGTACTAGAGTTTATAGAAAATTTGATCTCTAGTCTGATATTTGGCAAATACAGGTTGCTGAAAAAGTTAGATATAAAATAGCCTTCATTACTCCATTTGGACAGTATGAGTGGAATGTTTTACCATTCAGTTTGAAGACAGTTCACAGTATATTCCAGCAAATGATGAATCAAATATTTGATATATATCCTAATTTCATTATTGTTTACATAGATGATATTCTGGTGTTTAGTAATTCTCCCAAGGAACATCTACAACATCTAGAATAGTTTTATAAAATTGTGTTTGAAAATGCGCTGGTGCTTTCAGCCAAGAAAATGGTAACATTTAAAGATGAGATAGATTTTCTTGGTATTACAATAACGTCAAGAGAGTTACAATTCAATAACATGTGCTTAAAGATATTACTAATTTTCCTAATGTTTTAATAGATAAAAAGATGTTACAAAGATTTTTGGGATGTGTGAATTATGTTACCGGTCATTATTATCAGCTTGCTCAAGATAGAATGTTGTTAAATAAAAGATTGTCTAAGAATGCCCCAGATTGGTCTCCAGTTATAACTCAAGTAGTACAAAGGATCAATGAAAAGTGCCAGAATCTACCTCTGTTAACCTTACCGGGTAATGGTTTAAAGATTATAGAAATTGATGCTTCTAACTTATATTGGGGAGTAGTGTTAAAAGAGAAAATGGCAGATGGAACTAAAAGACCTTGCAGGTATGCATCTAGAAGTTTTAAGCAAGCGTAGAAAAATTTATCACTCCACGCATAAGGAAATTCTTGTTATCATTAAAAGCAATTCAGCCTTTTATGTTCTTTGTTAGGTTAGAGAAATTCTTGATCAGATCTGACTTAAAGAATTTTAAGAGTATATTGCATTCTACAGACAACCTGAAAAAAGGATCAATCAATAGATTGGTTCGTTGGGCTACATATTTTTCTGATTTTGTTTTTTCAATTGAGCATATTTCTAGTAAGAATAATTCTCTTGTAGATTTCAAGACTAGGGAATTTCATCCAAAAATAGATAAGAAGGTAATGATAGTCACAGTGGAAGTTTGAGATGAATTTCATGAGCACATATGGAGAAGTGTTCCTTCAGTTTCAAATCAGCTTAGAAATGAAGTTGCTCTTCTAAAAGCAAAATATTTTAATGCTGCTAATTTCATGAATGATAAAAATTTGGCATGGACTTCATATTTTACCAAGCCAAATGGATCAAATACCTGTTCTACCATAGTTCTCTATCGTGAAGGTGACAATAGTGATTACTCAAGAATTAATAATCCATTCATGCAATTGATATGAAGTCAAGGAATAGAATTCCTTTTCCATTAGTCTACCTTCTCGCTGAGCTATAATCTAGGTAGTGAGAATTTTTGGGAATCTAGAGAAATTCTAGACTATTTGTTTGAATTTTTGGATTATATTCTACCTATAAAAGCCTCTGATGATCCTATGGTAAGAATACTTCCTAGACAGGTGAAAAATATTTTTATTTCCTTAAGAATTCCATTCTGTGTCAAGTTTGAACTTCATTCAGTCTACAATCAGCAAAGAAATGATCATGTTACTTAAAGGGTTATTGTGCCTCTTGGTGCACTATTGAAACATCTAACTATTTCTCATTAGACTGTCTTTCCATCGACTTCTCTAGGTCACATCTTAAGGATTCCTTCTACTATGTATATGGATCACACCGATATTACAGATATGGATCACAGTGGAGATAACTCTCTGTATTCACCTCAGGGTAGTTACAAATTCTGTGATGATTATTGATATAATATTATGTGATCACTAATGACGGGGTCTGTCTATAATCGTGAAAGTGGGCACGATATCCCTCTTTATTTATTTTGTTGACCACACCACTTTTTAAAGGTGGTATTCTATCAGTCGTGTAGATAGAAGTCTCTAGATAGAAGTTTCTTGCATTTGTTGTTTTTGTGTTGTCAAAGCAAGGTGGGCCCATTCCCCAGTTTAATTGGCATCTTTTGTTTTGATCATTGATCTTACCACTTGCTGACAACCATAGATCTTCTCATCTCTTTGTTATAAATATGAGAGGTCTCACGCATTTTAGGCAAGTCATTTTGAGAGAAAAGATCTTAGAAGTTGTGTTAGGATAACCAAGTCTAAGAATTGTGTCTTAGAGTCTAAGTCTATTTACAGTTTGTAATATTGTCCTGCTTCTTAATAGAAAGTGTGATTATTTTGAGTATCTTTCATTATGCTTTATCTCTGCATCTAGAAATGGTATCAGAGCCAAGTTCAGTTCTTGGTTAAGCCATGTTTCCATGTTTAATCCTTGAAAGCCATGTTCAACTTTGTTAGTATCATGTTGAAATCTTGTTTGAGTTAAGTTCATTAGATTACATTCTACGTTGTCTGAATATCTTTGATTGCATTGGTCTAGTATCATGTTCAATTACTCTTCTGAAATTAGGGAAGTGGCGAGGTCCTTTGAAGTCATGGATATGCATGTGTGGATCTAATTAAGTATCGAAGCTAAGAAGACTAATGGAAGCTCTGGATCAATCTTCAGGTGATATTTTAGGTACATCTAAAGTCTGTACCTCATCTAAACTTTCTCAATTTTCTATTCATGATACAACTATTGAAATAGAAAAATCCAATCCTAGTCTAGGTTGGACTTTACCTAGTCTTAAGCCTACTGATCTTTTTGATAAGCTTTCCCCTTTCCACTTGATTGCTAAAACCAACATTAAAATATTTGAGAATGTTTTGCAAATTAAAACAATTGATCAAAATAAGTATTATTTACAGTTGTTTGATGATAAAACTATTATTCACCTACGTTCTCAGTAAAAATATAAGTTTCTTCATATAGGAGCTATTTCTATCGGCATCCATCCTCTTTTCCATCGTGGTATTAATGTTAGTCTGCTTGTGTGTCTTCTAGATAACTGTCATATGTCTTTTTCTGTCTGTTTACAGTCTGGTATTCAAACTAGTTTACATGATGGTCTAGTCTATACTATAGTTTATCCTAATTACCCTATAACCATTCACCAAGAAGCTAATTTAAATAAGATCTTTAAGCTATTTCTCCAAACCTCTAGTTTACATATGATTGCTGGTTCGTGTCCCTTGGATATCCAGTATAAATTCATGTATCGCTTAACCAATAATCTTTACCCTGCTGTTAAGCTTTCCCCAGTGCAAGGCCAAAGCATGGTGAGTCGAGCAACACCAAACAACCAAATACTTCCTACATAAGCTATTTCATGGTCTGAGATAAAGTTTCCCAAAAAATGGATTGTTGATATTGATTTTATTCAACAACCTAGGAAATCTCTGTCTCTGGCCATCTCTGTAAAAGACCTTATAGATAAGTCTTTGATTCATTTAAATTCATCCTGGGAACTATCCTCAGTACCTAGTCTTCCATGTCTGCATGCTCAAAATGTGTATGATCCCCAGATTGATTCCTATTACTGCCTTGATTACAAAAATATCCTACGTCATCCAAGTCAATCTGTAATTCATATGGTTCAACGAGACAAAAGAGATCTAGAACTTCAAAAATTGTTTGAAATATATCAACAGCTGATCTCTTGAGCTAAAAAAGTCTATATGGAAGGATCCTCTGGTCAGGATGAAGGTCACACTTGGAAAACTCCTTTAGGAGATGAATCCTACAGTGAGAAAGGATTTCCAAAGTTGTCTGATTTTAATCAGTATTCCCTTAATGGGAAAGTAAGATCTCAAATGTATTACTTGAGAACTTCTGACAAAAGCCTGGATCAGTCTAGCGAAGTCAAACTGCTAAACTGGAATAATGTTGCTATGAAGTGTTTAAATACAAAAGTTTCCAGTATTCAATCTAGTATAGATCAGATATCTACTATGATGAAAAGTATAGAGTTATACCAAAAAGGTGAACTCTCTAAAGCTATTACTATCTTAAATAGCAATGAGATATCTAGACAAAATTAGGTTATACAAAAGATTGATACTGAATTTGCAATACTTAAGAAACAACAGTCTAAGGCTGCTAGAAAAAATGATGAAATAAAAACTCAAGGTGATGAAATAGTACAAGAACAACTTGAGATCAATTTTCATGTTTCTTCTATGGAACATAAATTAGAATAAAAAGCTAGAGAAACTATTTCTAATATTGATAGTCTTTCTTGAGAAATAGTAAATCAAAATCAGAATGTTGCTTTGATTCGAGAAATTCATCATAATCTATCTGATGCATTCTCCTTCTCAATTGATATCTTTTTTGCTTCTGATCTTACTTATGATAGACAAAATTCCCAGAACGTGGTAAAGCAACAGAAAGAAGAAATTAAAAAGACCAAAGAGAAAAGAAAAATAGAAAGTGATAGTATAGTTGATAAGATATTTCAAATTGGTATGGAAAAGATAGAAGAATTAGAAAAAGAATGAATTTTTGAGATAAGAGAATCTTCTAATTCAAGGCCTCCTCTAGATTCTTAGATTAAAACATTAAATCTTTAGCCATTCTTCTGTAAATTTAATTGTGAGTCTCCAGCCAGAAGAAAGGATATGATACATGCTATGCTTTCATGGGCTAATGTTCAGATTTTTTTTCTTAAGAAAGATCCCATTAATGTAACCCAGTGGATTGCCAATGGATTCATTGGTAATATCAAATCTTGGTGGGATGCTTGTGGACAAGCATTTCAAGATACAATAACTACAGATGCTGCAATAGTAGTTGCCCTGTGTAATGCCTTGTATTCTGAATTTGTAGTCATCATAGATAATGCAAAGGTTGCTAACAAAGCTAAATTTATAAAAGTACAATTATGTGATATGACTTGGTTAGATGAGTATATGTGCTACATGGAAAATCTATTTTACTGTTCTAGTGAAATCTTCAACCCTGCTTATAAAATAAGGTATGTAGAATCCTTTCCAGAATATTTTTGTGCTAATTATAAAGAAACCATGGGTGAAAAATTGTCTACAATGTCCTTTGGTATGATAAACCAAAATATAAAAGCTATGAATGAAAAGTTATGTTTAGAAAAAAAAGCACACAAAGAAACAATGAAGTTTCATAACTAGCTAGAAGTTAAGTTTTATAACTCTCTTGGTGATTATTTTGGTTGTACTGATATTAATTAGTGTAGAAAATTTAGAAGTAAAAAGAAAAAACAATCTTCTTGTACATGTTCATGTCCAAAAGACCAATATTCTTGGATACCAAGAACTAAGTTTTATAAGAAGAAGAAGAAGAAGTTCTTTCCTAGAAAAGTCTTCAGGAAAAGAAAACATGGGTTTTCTAAAGCCCCTGTTAAGTGTTTTCTATGTCAAGGAAATCATTATGCTAACAAGTGTCCTAACAAGGAAAAGCATTCAAAGAAAGTTAATTTTCTTCAAAGATATGATTTTCATGAAGATGATTATATTTTGATCTCTGATGATGATCAAAAACATTATTCTTCTGATAGCAAAATATAATCATCAGAAGAAGCTGAAATATCAAAAGAATAATGTTTTTGATCATCATCAGAGAGAAAAATATAATCATCTTCATGTAAATCATATCTCTAAAGAAATTTAACTTTATTTGAATGTTTTTCCTTGTTAGGAAACTTGTTAGCATAATGATTTCCTTGACATAGAAAACATTTAACAGGGACTTTAGAAAATCCATGTTTTCTTTTCCTGGGGACTTTTCTAGGAAAGAACTTCTTCTTATAAAACTTAGTTCTTGGTCTCCAAGAATATTGGTCTTTTGGAACTGAACATGTACAAGAATATTGTTTTTTCTTTTTACTTATAAATTTTCTATACTAATTAATATCAGTACAACCAAAATAATCACCAAGAGAGTTACAACACTTAACTACTAGCTACTTATGAAACTTCATTGTTTCTTTGTTTGATTTTTTTCTAAACGTAACTTTTCATTCACAACTTTGATATTTTGGTTTATCCTACCAAATGACATTGTAGACAATTCTTCACCCATGGCTTCTTTATACTTAGCAAAAAAATATTCTGGAAAGGATTCTACATACCTTATTTTATAAGCAGGATTGAAGATTTTACCAGAGCTATAAAATAGATTTTCCATGTAGCACATATACTCATCTAACTGAGTCATATCACATAATTGTGCTTTTAGAAATTTAGCTTTGTTAACAGCCTTTTCATTATCTATGATGCTTACAAATTCATAATACAAGGCATTACATAGGGCAACTACTGGTGTAGCATCTCTAGTTATTGTATCTTGAAATGCTTGTCCACAATCATCCCACCAATCTTTGATATTACCAATGAATCCATTGGCAATCTGTTGGGTTACATTAACGGGATCTTTCTTCAGACCAAAAATTTGAACATTAGCCGATGAAAGCATTACATGTATGATCTCCTTTCTTCTGGCTAGAGACTCACATTTAAATTTCTAGAAGAATGGCTAAAGATTTAATGTTCTAATATGAGAATCTAGAGGAGGCCTTGAATTAGAAGATTCTCCTATCTCAAAAATTCCTTCTTTTTCTAACTCTTCTATCTTTGCCATACCAATCTGAAATATCTTATCAGCTATACTATCACTTTCTGATTTTCTTTGCTATTTTGGTCTTTTTAATTTCTTCTTTCTGATGATTTACCACATTCTACCAATTTTGTCTATCATAAGTAAGATCAAAAGCAGATAAATATCAACTGAGGAGGAGGATGCATCAAACACCTTATGATGAATTTTAGGAATCAAAGAAACATTCTAATTTTGATTAACTATTTCTCTAGAAAGACTGTCAATATTAGAAATAGTTTCTCTAGCTTTTTCTTCTAATTTTTGATCCACAGAAGAAACATGAGAACTGATCTCAAGTTGTTCTTGTACTATTTCATCACCTTGAGTTTTTATTTCATCAATTTTTCTATCAGCCTCGGACTGTTGTTGCTTAAGTACTGCAGCGTCAGTATCAATCTTTTGTATAACTTGATTCTATCTAGATATCTCATTGCTATTTAAGACAGTAATAGCATTAGAGAGTTCACCTTTTTGCTATAACTCTATACTTTTCATCATAGTAGATATCTGATCTAGACTAGATTGAATACTGGAAACTTTTATATTTAAACACTTCATAGCAACATTATTTCAGTTTAGCAGTTTGACTTCGCTAGACTGATCAAGGATTTTGTCAAAAGTTCTCAAGTAATACATTTGAGATCTTGTTTTCCCATCAGGGGAATACTAATTAAAATTAGATAGATTTGGAAATCCTTTCTCACTGTAGGATTCATTTCCTAAAGGAGTTTTCCAAGTGTGACCTTCATCCTAACCAGAGGATCCTTCCATATAGACTTTTTTAGATCGAGAGATCAGCTGTTGATTTCTTCCAAACAGTTTTTGAAGTTCTAGATCTCTTTTGTCTCGTTGAACCATATGAATTACAAATTGACTTGGACAACATAAGATATTTTTGTAATCAAGGCAGTAATAGGAATCAATATGAGGATCATGGACTTTTTGAGCATGCAGACATGGAAGACTGGGTACTGAGGATAGCTCTGAGGATGAATTTAAATGAATCACAAACTTGTCTAGAAGGTCTTTTACAGAGGTGGCCATAGACAAAAATTTCCTAGGTTGTTGAATAAAATCAGTATCAACAATCCATTTTTTAGGAAACTTTAATTTAGACCATGAAATAGCTTCTATAGGAAGTATTTGGCTATTTGGTGTTGCTCGACTCACCACGCTTTGGCCTTGCACTGGGGTATGCTTAACAACAAGGTAAAGAGTATTGGTTAAGCGATGCATGACTTTATACTAGATAGCCAAGGGACACAGACCAACAATCATATGTAAACCAAAAGTTTGGAGAAACAACTTAAAGATCTTATTAAAATTAGCTTCTTGGTGAATGGATATAGGGTAATTAGGATAAACTGTAGTATAGACTGGACCATCATGTAAACCAATTAGAATAGTAGACTCTAAACAAGCAAAAAAAGACATATGATGGTTATCTAGAAGAGACACAAGTAGACTAACATTAAGACCATGATGAAAAAGAGGATGGATGTTGATAGAAATAGCTCTTATATGAAGAAACTTATATTTTTGCTGAGAACAAAGTTGAATAATAGTTCTATCATCAAACAACTGTAAATAATACTTATTCTGATCAGTTGTTTTAACTTGCACAACATTCTCAGAGATTTTAATGTTGGTTTTAGCAATCAAGTGGAAAGGGGAAAGCTTATCATAAACATCAATAGGCTTAAGACTAGGTAAAGTCCAACCTGGAATAGGATTGGATTCTTCTATTTCAACAATAGTATCATTAACAAAACATTGAGAAAGTTTAGATAAGGTACAGACTTTAGATGTACCTAAAATATTGCCTAAAGATTGATCTAGAGCTTCCATTAGTCTTCTTAGCTTTGGTACTTAATCGGATCCACACACGCCTATCCATGGCTTCAAAGGACCTCACCACTTCCCTATTTTTAGAAGAGTAATCGAACGCGATACCAGACCAATGCAATCAAGGATATTCAGAGAACAAAGAATGTAATCTAATGAACTTAACTCAAACAAGATTTCAGCATGATACTAACAAAGTTGAACATGGCTTTCAAGGATTAAACATGGAAACATGGCTTAACCAAGAATTGAACTTGGCTCTGATACCATTTACAGATGCAGAGATAAAGCACAACTAAAGCACAATGAAACATACTCAAAATAATCACACTTTCTATTAAGAAGTAGGACAATATTACAAACTAAAGATAGACTTAGACTCTAAGACACAATTCTTAGACTCGCCTATCGTAGCACAACTTCTAAGATCTTTTCTCTCAAAATGACTTGCCTGAAATGTATGAAACCTCTCATAGTTATAACAAAGAGATGAGAAGATCTACGGTTTTCGGCAAGCGGTGAGATCAACAATCAAAACAAAAGATGCAGATTAAAGTGGGGAATGGGCCCACCTTGCTTCGACAGCACAAAAATAACAAATGTTAGAAACTTCTATCTAGAGACTTCTATCGATATGGCCAACAGAATACCACCTTTAAAAAGTAGTGTGGTCCACAAAATAAATAAAGAGGGATATCATGCCCACATTCACGATTAGGGACAGACCCCATAATTAGTCATCACATAATATTATATCAATCATCATCACAGAATTTGTAACTACCATGAGATGAATAAAGAGATTTATCTCCACTGTGATCCATATCTTCAATATCGGTGTGATCCATATACATAGTAGAAGGAATACTTAAGATGTGACCTGGAGGAGTCGGTGGAAAGATAGCCTGATGAGAAATAGTTAGACATTTCCATAGTGCACCAAGAGGCATAACAACCCTTCATGTAGCATGATCATTTCTTTGCTGATTGTAGACTGAATGAAGTTTAAACTTGACACAAAATGGAATTCTTAAGGCAATAAAAATATTTCTCACCTGTATAGGAGGTATTCTTAGCATATGATCATCAGAGGATTTTATAGGTAGAATATAATCCAGAAATTCAAACAAATAGTCTGGAATTTCTCCAGATTCCCAAAAATTCTCACTACCTGGATGGAAAAGGAATTTTGTTCCTTGCCTTCCTATCAATTGCATGAATGGATTATTAATTCTTGATTAATCACTATTGTCACCTTCATGATAGAGAACTATGGTAGAACATGTATTTGATCCATCTGGCTTGGTAAAATATGAAGTCTGTGTCAAATTTTTATCATTCATGAAATTAGCGGCTTTAAAACATTTTGATTTTAGAAGAGCAACTTCATTTCTAAGCTGATTTAAAATTGAATGAACACTTCTTCATATGTGCTCATGAAACTCATCTTGAACTTCCACTGTGACTATCATTACCTTCTTATCTGTTTCTAGATGAAATTACCTGGTCATGAAATCTGCAAGAGGATTATTCTTACTAGAAATATGCTCAACTAAAAAATCAAAATCAGACAAATATGTAGCCCAATGAACCAATCTACTGATTGATCCTTTTTTCAGGTTGTCTGTAGAATGCAATATACTCATGAAATTATTTAAGTCAAATCTGATCAAGAATTTCTCTGACCTAAAAAATAACATAAAAGACTAAATTGCTTTAATGACAAAAAGAATTTCCTTATGCGTGGAGTGATAATTTTTATGTGCTTGCTTAAAACTTCCAGACACATACCTACAAGGTCTTTCAGTTCCATCTGCCATTTTCTCTTTTAATACTACTCCCCAATATAAGTCAGAAGCATCAGTTTCTATAATCTTTAAACCATTACCTAGTAAGGTAAATGGAGGTAGATTTTGGCACTTTTATTTGATCTTTTGTACTACTTGATTCATAACTGGAGACCAATCTGGGGCATTCTTAGACAATCTTTTATTTAACAACATTCTATCTTGAGCAAGCTGATAATAATGATCGGCAACATAATTCACACATCCCAAGAATCTTTGTAAAATCTTTTTATCTGTTTAAACATCAAGAAAATTACTAATAGCTTTAAGCACATGCTCTTGAATTGTAACTTCTCCTGACCTTATTGTAATACCACAAAAATCTATCTCATCTTTAAATGTTACCATTTTCTTGGATGAAAGCACCAAACCATTTTCAAACACAATCTTATAAAATTGTTCTAGATGTTCTAGACGTTCCTTGGGAGATTTACTAAACACCAGAATATCATCTATGTAAACAATAATGAAATTAGAATATGCAGCAAATATCTGATTCATCATTTGCTGGAATATATTGGGAGCTGTCTTCAAATCAAATGGTAAAACATTCCACTCATACTATCCAAATGGAGTAATGATGGTTTTTTTATATCTATCTTTTTTAGCAACCCGTATTTACCAAAAACTAGACTTGAGATCAAATTTGTTGTAAACTCTACTACCACTAATTCATTGTAGAATTTCATCATTGGATGGAATCGAATGTTGAAATGGAAAAACATATTTATTTAGAGGAATATCATTTATAACCAATCTCTTTTTTCCTCTAACCTGTTCAGACCTTTTATTCACATAAAAGGCTTCACATCCCCATGGACTATTAGAATTTCTAACTAGTCCTTGTTCCTTTAACTGAGTAATTTCCTATAAGAATTCATCTCTTAAAGAAGGAGACATAATTGAATGGTGAGCTTTGAACTTAGGCTCAGTTTGTCTTCCATTCTTATCTGTGATCATCTTTAATTCAATAAAACATTCATGGCACTTTCTGTGCTGAAAAGAAATAGGATTTTCAGAACAACAGTCAGTAATAATCTTAGAAATAATAGAATTAATATCTGACTGACCAAGATTTATCTTCTGATGAATCCAAGAATTATTTATAACTTTCCTGGTCTTTTCTCTAAGAGGAATTTTGCATTCATATCTGCCTTTCTTGTACAAAGAATATTTATGTGCTAATATGATTTCATGTGGCTAGATGATGATAGGATAAAAACTTACCAGATTGTCTAAACCAATCATCATATCAAACATTGGAATTTCATGCTGAACAACTTTGAACTGATACACATAATCTCCTAAAACAAAAGGTACATGAGCAAATAATTCAGAGACTATTGTCCTGGTATTGAATGTCAATCTATGGAAATCACTTTTCCACATATCTATAGGAATAGAGTGGTAGCGGGCAAGAGATATTTTAGCACTGATATCAATCAAGACATCAATATTATATGCTTTAAATCCATTCCACTTAATACTAAGCTCACAAATTGGATTTTTAGTAGTGTGCACTGAAACTTGATGAATACTATTATTCATATCTTGATCTTGAGTAGCAGAAAATTGAGAAGAAAATTGATGCATAGTAGAGTCTCCCCCCAGGAGAAGAGTAAGATTTTGTTACTTGGTCTAACTCTTGTTCAAATATTTGTTCATTCTCTTCTTCATCAGCTTCTTCTTTCAATAACTATTGGAGTTCCTCTTGAGCACAGGCTATAAACCGTTGCAACTAGGCAATGCGCTTCATTCACCAGATATTTCTTTCATACTTATCAAGCTGATAAGCTGCCTAGACATTAGGAGACTGGATAGAAAGCTTTTTATAAAACTGATTAGACAATTGCTCTTTTTGTTTTTGCTGCTGAGAAACATGCAAAACATACTAATGCTCAGTATTAGCAATCTGTTGCTGTAAAAAACTTCCCTAAGAAATCATATATAGAGAAGTACTATCATATTTTTGCTTTAGATATGAATTTTTCTGAGATAAATTGAGACTATCTAAAAATTGAGCTTTAATCATGTGAATCTAAAAGCCAATATCAGAATCATATTCTGAAGATTCAAAACTAGAACTGATTTCTTGATGATTCATATTGACTTTTTCATCTTCAGATTTTGAAATTGAAGACTCATCCTAGAAAATATCAAAAGAATAATGTTTTTGATCATCATCAGAGAGAAAAATATAATCATCTTCATGCAAATCATATCTCTGAAGAAAATTAACTTTCTTTAAATGCTTTTCCTTGTTAGGACACTTGTTAGCATAATGATTTCCTTGACATAGAAAACATTTAATAGGGGCTTTAGAAAACCCATGTTTTCTTTTCCTGAAGACTTTTCTAGGAAAGAACTTCTTCTTATTCTTATAAAACTTAGTTCTTGGTCTCCAAGAATACTGGTCTTTTGGAACTAAACATGTATAAGAAGATTGTTTTTTTCTTTTTACTTCTAAATTTTCTATACTGATTAATATCAGTACATCAAAAATAATCACCAAGAAAGTTACAAAACTCAACTCCTAGCTGCTTATGAAACTTCATTATTTCTTTGTGTGCTTTTTTTTCTAAACGTAAGTTTTCATTCAGAGCTTTGATATTTTGGTTTATCCTATTAAAGGACATTGTAGACAATTCTTCACCCATGGCTTCTTTGTACTTAGCAGAAAAATATTCTGGAAAGGATTCTACATACCTTAAATTATAAGTAGGGTTGAATATTTCATCAGAGCTATAAAATAGATTTTCCATGTAGCACATATACTCATCTAACTGAGTCATATCACATAATTTTGCTTTTATAAATTTATCTTTGTAAGCAGCCTTTTCATTATCTATGATGCCTACAAATTCAGAATACAAGGCATTACACAGGGCAACTACTAGTGCAACATCTCTAGTTTTTGTATCTTGAAATGCTTGTCCACAAGCATCCCACCAATATTTGATATTACCAATGAATCCATTGGAAATCTATTGGGCTACATTAATGGGATCTTTCTTAAGACCAAAAATCTGAACATTAGCCCATGAAAGCATAGCATGTATCATCTCCTTTCTTTTGGCTAGAGACTCACAATTAAATTTCTAGAAGAATGGCTGAACATTTAATGTTCTAATTTGAGAATCTAAAGGAGGCCTTGAATTAAAAGATTCTCCTATCTCAAAAATTCCTTCTTTTTCTAACTCTTATATCTTTTCCATAACAATCTGAAATATCTTAACAACTATACTATCACTTTCTGATTTTATTTTCTCTTTGGTCATTTTAATTTCTTCTTTCTAATGCTTTACCACATTCTGCTAATTTTGTCTATCATAAGTAAGATTAGATGTAGAAAAGATATCAATTGAGGAGGAGGATGCATCAGACACCTTATGATGAATTTCTGGAATCAAAGCAACATTCTGATTTTGATTAACTATTTCTCTAGAAAGACTGTCAATATTAGAAATAGTTTCTCAAGCTTTTTCTTTTAATTTATGTTCCACACAAGAAACATGGGAACTGATCTCAAGTTGTTCTTGTACTATTTCATCACCTTGAGTTTTTATTTCATCAATTTTTCTAGCAGCCTCAGACTGTTGTTGCTTAAGTACTGCAGCTTCAGTATCAATCTTTTGTATAACCTGATTCTATCTAGATATCTCATTGTTATTTAAGATAGTAATAGCTTTAGAGAGTTCAATTTTTTGGTATAACTCTATACTTTTCATCATAGTAGATATCTGATGCAGACTAGATTGAATACTGGAAACTTTTATATTTAAACACTTCATAGCAACATTATTCTAGTTTAGCAGTTTGACTTCGCTAGACTTATCAAGGCTTTTGTCAGAAGTTCTCAAGTAATACATTTGAGATCTTATTTTCCCATCAAGGGAATACTTATTAAAATCAGACAGCTTTGGAAATCCTTTCTCACTGTAGGATTCATCTCTTAAAGGAGTTTTCCTTGTGTGTCCTTCATCATGACTAGAGGATCCTTCCATATAGACTTTTTTAGATCAAGAGATTAGCTATTGATTTCTTTCAAAAAGTTTTTGAAGTTCTAGTCTCTTTTGTCTCATTGAACCATATGAATTACAAATTGACTTAGACGACATAGGATATTTTTTCAATCAAGGCAGTAATAGGAATCAATCTGGGGATCATGGACTTTTTGAGAATGCAGACATGGAAGACTAGGTATTAAGGATACTTCTAAGGATTAATTAAAATGAATCACAGACTTGTTTGGAAGGTCTTTTATAGAGGTGGCCATAGATAGAGATTTCCTAGGTTTTTGAATAAAATCAGTATCAACAATCCATTTTTTAGGAAACTTTAATTTAGACCATGAAATAGCTTATACAAGAAGTATTTGGCTATTTGGTGTTGCTTGACTCACCACGCTTTGGCCTTACATCAGGGTATGATTAACAACAGGGTAGAGAGTATTGGTTAAGGGATACATGACTTTATACTAGATAGCCAAGGGACACGAACCAACAATCATATGTAAACTAGAGGTTTTGAGAAACAACTTAAATATCTTATTAAAATTAGCTTCTTAGTGAATGGCTATAGGGTAATTAGGATAAACTGTAGCATAGACTACACCATCATGCAATCCAATTTGAATAACAGACTGTAAACAGGTAGAAAAAAACATATGATGGTTATCTAGAAGACACGCTAGTAGACTAACATTAAGACCACGACAAAAAAGAGGATGGATGTCGATAGAAATAGCTCCTATATGAAGAAACTTATATTTTTGTTGAGAACGAAGTTGAACAATATTTTTATCATCAAACAACTGTAAATAATACTTATTTTGATCAGTTGTTTTAACTTGCAAAACATTCTCAAAGATTTTAATGTTGGTTTTAACAATCAAGTGGAAAGGGGAAAGCTTATCATAAACATCAATAAGCTTAAGACTGGGTAAAGTCCAACCTAGACTAGGATTGGATTCTTCTATTTCAACAATAGTATCATTAATAGAACATTAAGAAAGTTTAGATAAGGTACAAACTTTAGATGTACTTAAAATATTGCCTGAAGATTGATCCAGAGCTTCCATTGGTCTTCTTAGCTTTGGTACTTAATCGGATCCACACACGCCTATCCATGGCTTCAAAGGACCTCACCACTTCCCTATTTTTAGAAGAGTAATTAAATGCAATACCAGACCAATGCAATCAAGGATATTTAGACAACAAAGAATGTAATCTAATGAACTTAACTCAAACAAGATTTCAGCATGATACTAGCAAATTTGAACATGGATTTCAAGGATTAAACATGGAAACATAGCTTAACCAAGAACTGAACTTGGCTCTAATACCATTTACAGATGCAGAGATAAAGCAAAACTAAAGCACAATGAAAGATACTCAAAATAATTGCTCTTTCTATTAAGAAGCAGGACAATATTACAAACTAAAGATAGACTTAGACTCTAAGACACAATTCTTAGACTCGTTTATCCTAGCACAAATTCTAAGATATTTTCTCTCAAAATGACTTGCCTAAAATGCATGAGACCTCTCATATTTATAACAAAGAGATGAGAAGATCTACGGTTGTCAGCAAGCGGTGAGATCAATGATCAAAACAAAAGATGTCGATTAAAGTGGGGAATGGGCCTACCTTGCTTTGACAACATGAAATTAACAAATGCTAGAAACTTCTATCTAGAGACTTCTATTGACACGACTGACAGAATAAGCCTTTAAAAAGTGGTATGGTCCACAAAATAAATAAAGAGGGATATCATGCCCACATTCATGATTAGGAATAGACCCTGTAATTAGTCATCACATAATATTATATCAATCATCATCACAAAACTTGTAATTACCCTGAGGTGAATATGGAGAGTTATCTCCACTGTGATCCATATCTTCAATATCGGTGTGATCCATATACATAGTAGAAGGAATCCTTAAGATGTGACCTGGAGGAGTTTGTGTAAAGATAGCCTGATGAGAAATAGTTAGACATTTCCATAGTGCACGAAGAGGCACAACAACCCTTCGTGTAGCATGATCATTTCTTTACTGATTGTAGACTGAATGAAGTTCAAACTTGACATGGAATAGAATTCTTAAAGCAATAAAAATATTTCTCACTTGTCTAGGAGGTATTCTTACCATAGGATCATCAAAGGCTTTTATAGGTAGAATATAATCCAAAAATTCAAACAAATAGTCTGGAATTTGTCCAGACTCCCAAAAATTCTCACTGCCTAGATTATAGCTCAGCTAGAAGGTAGACCAATGGAAAATGAATTTTATTCCTTGCCTTCATATCAATTACATGAATGGATTATTAATTCCTGAGTAATCACTATTGTCACCTTCATGATAGATAACTATGGTAGAATAGGTATTTGATCCATCTGGCTCAGTAAAATATGAAGTCCATGCCAAATTTTTATCATTCATGAAATTAGTGGCTTCAAAAGATTTTGCTTTTAGAAGAGAAACTTCATTTCTAAGCTGATTTGAAACTGAAGGAACACTTCTCCATATGTCCTCATGAAATTCATCTCAAACTTCCACTGTGACTATCATTACCTTCTTATCTATTTTTGGATGAAATTCCTTGGTCATGAAATATGCAAGAGAATTATTCTTACCAGAAATTTGCTCAACTAAAAAATCAAAATCAGACAAATATGTAACCCAACGAACCAATCTATTGATTGATCCTTTTTTTTAGGTTGCCTGTAGAATGCAATATACTCATGAAATTCTTTAAGTCAGATCTGATCAAGAATTTCTTTGACCTAATAAAGAACATAAAAGACTGAATTGCTTTAATGACAACAAGAAACTCCTTATGCATGGAGTGATAATTTTTTTGCACTTGCTTAAAACTTCTAGACGCATACTTGCAAGGTCTTTCAGTCCCATTTGCCATTTTCTCTTTTAACACTACTCCCCAATATAAGTTAGAAGCATCAATTTCTATAATCTTTAAACCATTACCTGATAAGGTTAGCGGAGGTAGATTCTAGCACTTTTCTTTGATCGTTTGTACTGCTTGAGTCATAATTCGAGACCAATCTAGGGCATTCTTAGACAATATTTTATTTAACAACTAATTAGATCAGTTATCTAATCAGATTCTGTTAGTCGTGTTGATAGAAGTCTCTAGATAGAAGTTTCTAGCGTTTGTTGTTTTCATGTTGTCAAAGTAAGGTGGGCCCATTCCCCACTTTAATTGGCATTTTTTGTTTTGATCGTTGATCTCACTGCTTGCTGAAAACCGTAGATCTTCTCATATATTTGTTATAAATATAAGAGGTCTCATGCATTTCAGGCAAGTCATTTTGAGAGAAAAGATCTTAGAAGTTGTGCTAGGATAAGTGAGTCTAAGAATTGTGTCTTAGAGTCTAAGTCTATCTTCAATTTGTAATATTGTCCTAATTACCCTATAGCAATTTTTTTAGAAAATTGATTAGACAACTACTCTTTTTAGAAGGAGCATTTGTTGTTTTCATGTTGTTGAAGCAAGGTGGGCCCATTCCCCACTTTAATTGGCATCTTTTGTTTTGATCATTGATCTCACCACTTGCTGACAACTGTAAATCTTCTCATCTCTTTGTTATAAATATGAGAGATCTCATGCATTTCAGGCAAGTCATTTTGAGAGAAAAGATCTTAGAAGTTGTGCTAGGATAAGCGAGTCTAAGAATTATGTCTTAGAGTCTAAGTCTAGAATTCCATCCCGTGTCAAGTTTGAACTTCATTCAGTCTACAATCATCAAAGAAATGATCATGCTACACAAAGGGTTGTTATGCCTCTTGGTGCACTATCAAAATGTCTAACTATTTCTCATTAAGCTATCTTTCCACTGACTCCTCTAGGTCACATCTTAAGGATTCCTTCTACTATGTATATGGATCACATAGATATTGAAGATATGGATCACAGTGGAGATAACTCTTCGTATTCACCTCAGGGTAGTTACAAATTCTATGATGATGATTGATATAATATTATGTGATGACTAATTATAGGGTCTATCTGTAATCATGAATGTGGGCATGATATCCCTCTTTATTTATTCTATGGACCACACCACTTTTTAAAGGCAGTATTCTATCAGTCGTGTCGATAGAAGTCTCTAGATAGAAGTTTATAGCATTTGTTGTTTTCATGTTGTCGAAGCAAGGTGGGCCCATTCCCCACTTTGATCGGCATCTTTTGTTTTGATCATTGATCTCACCGCTCGCTGACAACCGTAGATCTTCTCATCTCTTTGTTATAAATATGAGAGCTCTCATGCATTTTAGGCAAGTCATTTGGAGAGAAAGAATCTTAGAAGTTGTGCTAGGATAAGTGAGTCTAAGAATTGTGTCTTAGAGTCTAAGTCTATCTTCAGTTTGTAATATTGTCTTACTTCTTAATAGAAAGTGTGATTATTTTGAGTATCTTTCATTGTGCTTTATCTCTCCATCCGCAAATGGTATCAGAGTCAAGTTGAGTTTTTGGTTAAGCCATGTTTCCATGTTTAATCCTTGAAAGCCATGTTCAACTTTGTTAGTATCATGCTAAAATCATTTTTGAGTTAGGTTCATTAGATTACATTCTTCGTTATCTGAATATCCTTGATTGCATTGGTCTGGTATCACATTCAATTACTCTTCTGAAAATAGGAAAGTGGCGAGGTCCTTTGGAGCCATGGATAGGCGTGTGTGGATCTGATTAAGTACCGAAGCTAAGAAGACTAATGGAAGCTTTGGATCAATCTTCATGTGATATTTTAGGTACATCTAAAGTCTTTACCTTATCTGAACTTTCTCAATGTTTTGTTAACGATACTACTATTGAAATAGAAGTATCCAATCCTAGTCTAGGTTGGACTTTACCTAGTCTTAAGCCTATTGATGTTTATGATAAGCTTTCCCCTTTCCACTTGATTGCTAAAACCAACATTGAAATCTTTGAGAATGTTTTTCAAGTTAAAAGAACTGATTAGAATAAGTATTATTTATAGTTGTTTGATGATAAAACTATTGTTCAACTTCATTCTCAGCAAAAATATAAGTTTCTTCATATAGGAGCTATTTCTATCGACATCCATCCTCTTTTTCATCATGGTCTTAATGTTAGTCTGCTTGCATGTCTTCTAAATAACTGTCATATGTCTTTTTTTACCTATTTACAGTCTGCTATTCAAACTGGTTTACATGATGGTCCAGTCTATACTACAATTTATCCTAATTACCATATAGCTATTCACTAAGAAGCTAATTTTAATAAAATCTTTAAGCTATTTCTCTAAACCTTTGGTTTACATATGATTGTTGGTTCGTGTCCCTTGGCTATCCAGTTTAAAGTCATGTATCGCTTAACCAATACTCTTTACCATGATGTTATGCATACCCTAGCATAAGGCCAAAACGTGGTGAGTCTAGCAACACCAAACAGCCAAATACTTCTTGCAGAAGCTATTTCATGGTCTGAATTAAAGTTTCCCAAAAAATGGATTGTTGATACTAATTTTATTCAACAACCTAGGAAATCTCTGTCTATGGCCACCTATGTAAAAGACCTTCTAGACAAGTCTGTGATTCATTTTAATTCATCCTTAGAACTATCCTCAGTACCCAGTCTTCCATGTCTGCATGCTCAAAAAGTCCATGATCCCCAGATTGATTCCTATTACTACCTTGATTGGAAAAATATCCTACGTTATCCAAGTCAATCTGTAATTCATATGGTTCAACGAGACAAAAGAGATCTAGAACTTCAAAAATGATTTGGAAGAAATCAACAGCTGATCTCTCGAGCTAAAAAAGT
The DNA here is from genome assembly GCA_037957365.1 of Torreya grandis. Taxonomy (NCBI): domain Eukaryota; kingdom Viridiplantae; phylum Streptophyta; class Pinopsida; order Cupressales; family Taxaceae; genus Torreya; species Torreya grandis. The sequence continues at coordinate 59,881 of JARHVA010011024.1, forward strand.
CTATATGGAAGGATCCTCTGGTCAGGATGAAGGTCACACTTGGAAAACTCCTTTAGGAGATGAATCCTACAGTGAGAAAGAATTTCCAAAGCTGTCTGATTTTAATCAGTATTCCCTTGATGGGAAAACAAGATCTCAAATGTATTACTTGAGAACTTCTGACAAAAGCCTTGATCAGTCTAGCAAAGTCAAACTGCTAAACTAGAATAATGTTGCTATGAAGTGTTTAAATACAAAAGTTTCCAGTATTCAATCTAGTATGGATCAAATATCTATTATGATGAAAAGAATAGAGTTATATCAAAAATGTGAACTCTCTAAAGCTATTACTATCTTAAATAGCAATGAGATATCTAAATAAAATCAGGTTATACAAAAGATTGATACTGAAGCTGCAGTACTTAAGCAACAACAGTCTAAGGCTGCTAGAAAAATTGATGGAATAAAAACTCAAGGTGATGAAATAGTACAAGAACAACTTGAGATCAGTTTTCATGTTTCTTCTATGGAACATAAATTAGAAGAAAAAGCTAGAGAAACTATTTCTAATATTGATAGTCTTTCTAGAGAAATAGTTAATCAAAATCAGAATGTTTCTTTGATTTTTGAAATTTATCATAAGGTGTCTGAGGCCTCCTCCTCCTCAATTGATATCTTTTATACATCTGATCTTACTTATGACAGACAAAATTGACAGAATGTGGTAAAGCATCAGAAGGAAGAAATTAAAAATACCAAAGAGAAAATAAAATCAGAAAGTGATAGTATAGCTGATAAGATATTTCAGATTGGTATGGAAAAGATAGAAGAGTAAGAAAAAGAAGGAATTTTTGAGATAGGAGAATCTTCTAATTCAAGGCCTCCTCTAGATTCTTAGATTAGAACATTAAATCTTTAGCCATTATTCTAGAAATTTAACTGTGAGTCTCCAGCCAGAAGAAAGGAGATGATACATACTATGTTTTCATGGGCTAATGTTCAAATTTTTAGTCTTAAGAAAGATCACGTTAATGTAACCCAACAGATTGTGAATGGATTCATTGGTAATATCAAAGATTGGTGGGATGCTTGTAGACAAGCAATTTAAGATACAATAACTAGAGATGTTGCACTAGTATTTGTCCTGTGTAATGTCTTGTATTCTAAATTTGTAGGCATCATACATAATGAAAAGGCTGCTAACAAAGCTAAATTTCTAAAAGCACAATTATGTGATATGACTTGGTTAGATGAGTATATGTGTTACATGGAAAAACTATTTTACAGCTCTTGTAAAATTTTCAACCCTGCTTATAAAATAAGGTATGTAGAATCCTTTCCAGAACATTTTTCTGCTAAGCACAAAGAAGCCGTGGGTGAAGAATTGTCTACAATGTCCTTTGGTAGGATAAACCAAAATATCAAAGCTATGAATGAAAAGTTATGTTTAGAAAAAAAAGCACACAAAGAAACAATGAAGTTTCATAAGCAGCTAGGAGTTAAGTTTTGTAACTCTCTTGGTGATTATTTTGGTCGTACTGATATTAATCAGTATAGAAAATTTAGAAGTAAAAAGAAAAAAACAATCTTCTTGTACATGTTCATTTCCAAAAGACCAGTATTCTTGGAGACCAAGAACTAAGTTTTATAAGAATAAGACGAAGAAGTTCTTTCCTACAAAAATCTCTAGGAAAAGAAAACATGGGTTTTCTAAACCCCTTGTTAAATGTTTTCTATGTCAAGGAAATCATTATGCTAACAAGTGTCCTAACAAGGAAAAGCATTCAAAGAAAGTTAATTTTCTTTAGAGATATGATTTGCATGAAGATGATTATAGTTTGCTCTCTGATGATGATCAAAAACGTTATTATTTTGATATTTTCTAGGATGAGTCTTCAATTTCAAAATTTGAAGATGAAAAAGTCAATATGAATCATCAAGAAATTAGTTCTAGTTCTGAATCTTCAGAATATGATTCTGATACTGGTTTTCAGATTCATATGATTAAAGTTCAATTTACAAATAGTCTCAGTTTATCTCAGCAAATTTCATATCTAAATCAAAAATATGATATTACTCCTGTATATATGATTTTTGAGAGAAGATTTTTACAACAACAAATTGCTAATACTGAGCAGCAAAAACAAAGAGCAGTTATCTAATCAGTTTTATAAAAAGCTTTCTATCTAGTCTCCTGATGTCCAGGTAGCTTATTAGCCTGATAAGTATGAAAGAAATATCTGGCAAATGAAGCACATTGCCCAGTTGTAATGGTTTCTAGCCCGTGATCAAGAGGAACTCAAACAACTATTGAAAGAAGATGCCGATGAAGAGAATGAACAAATCTTTGAACAAGTGTTAGCCCAGGTAACGTAATTCTACTCTTCTCCTAGGGGGAAACTCTACTATGCATCAATTTTCTTCTCAATTTTCTGCTACTCAAGATCAAGATATGAATAATAGTATTCATCAGGTTTCAGTGCACACTACTAACAATCCAGTCTGCAAGCTTACTATTAAGTGGAATGGATTTAAAGCATATAATCTTGATGTCTTGATTGATACCGATGCTGAAATATCTCTTGCCTACTACCACTCTATTCCTATAGATATGTGGAAAAGTGATTTCCATATATTGACA
>JARHVA010011024.1:70000-101766 GCA_037957365.1 Torreya grandis
AGGCTTGTATAGACCTAAAAGGACAACCCTATCTTTGAGATTTAATATATAAGAAAATAATAGAAGGAATTGTTTATAATTATTTTATGTTATCTAAAATACCTTATTAAATAATTGGAAAATGTTTCAAACCTTATGTTAACATCCTCCAAGATAGATTGCAAGTAGGAGAGGTTAAAATCAAAATTAATGCTACAGGTCTACACATAGAAAATGGAAAGAAGATGCATATTTATGTTTAAAATGTTCTTGAAGAAGGTAATGGAGAGTGTAAGGGACCCTATTTTAGTATTCAATATGTTTTTTATAGGTATTCATGAAGATAAATCATCAAAAAATGATAGATGACAATTGGTTGAAGGACTGTCTGTGCTTGAATAAGTTGAAGATAGCCCTTCAAACATGAATCAATAGTCATATGGTATTATAAAACATAAATTATGGATTACATAGGAATATATATGGTTATAAAATTTAAAATGTTCAAGATACATACTTCTATGACTTCACTAGGCTTGTATAGGTATGAATAAGAATGCCTAATTTGATTTTGTCATGCTTGTGAGTATGACCATGAAGGGAGAATAAATGTTTTAAGTTTAAATTGAATATTTGAGGGTCATGTGGGGTATTATTAACATGGGTAAATATTTTATTAGTGTTTAGTTCCTTACCATGAGATGAAGCACATCAAAATATGATAATTACGGTTAAAACCCCTAAACTATCATAAAACCCTAGCTATGGGTTAAAACAAGTTTTAATACTTTTGAGGAAGTAAAAAGATTTTACAAACCATATGTATACATAATATAACATGTATAAAACCTATGTAAATAATTTACAACCAAATATCAAGCATTGGGAACCTTTTTTCTCAAAACAACCGTCTTGAATGCACATATACAGGTTTACAAGCCCGAGAAGATAAACTTTCTCATATGGGAAGATGGATGAGAATATACATGGGATATAATTGACTTAAAAAATTTTATAAATGTTTTTTTAATCCAAGTTCATGGAATTTTTCATTCCATTAAAGGGCTTAACTTTATGAACAATTATTAAGAATATTGGAGACCTAAAACTACCCATTTTGTCCTTAAGGATATTTATAGTTGATAATATTGGTTTAAATGATAATAATGAAATTAAAATGACTTTAAATAACTTTATTTATTTATACATATATTTTGGGAACCTATTGGAGCAATAATTTGGCATATGTGAAGAGAAAGAGACATAATTGAGGTTTAAAACCACATTTTTGAATTAGTTTGCATAGTGTTTGAGTGGATTTGAAACTCATAACCATTATAATATAATTTATAAGCATGGGTATAGGTCACATGATATTTTATAATCCATTGTAAGAGGTCTCCATAGTGTTATAATAGGTTATATGACATTAAACCGAGCTATGTGAAGACTTCCTTCTTTGTTACATAGAAAAGTAAGGTCATAGACCTTTTGAAGGTCACCAATGGCATCAAGAAAATCATTACACCCATGAAAAAAAATAATAAAATCATTGATAGGTTATAAAATTCATTAAAAAAATTAATTTCAATGGATATAGGTAGAAGATAAGAGCTTTTTCATAGAAGACACTGTTGAAGACCTTCAAAGAAGCCTACATGATTTACTAGATTTTCAAGATTATCAAAAATTGAACATATTATTAGATATTATTAAAATTACTAAAAACCTATTAATCCTTAGTTATGATATATTGTGATATGAATAAGGTCTTATGACAGTCCTCAAGTCTACTTAGAACTTTAATTGTAAGAATACACAACACTCTTTAAACTACTAGCTAGTAAACTATGAAGACTCATAAAAGGTGATCTATAGGATTGGATAGAGGTTTAAATAAATTTTAAAAGATATAAATCAGGTTGATAATAATATCATGACAATATTCAAGCACAATACCATACTTTGTATGAGAGATAATCTTGTCTTCATCACCTCCCATTGGATCAAATAAACTTTGACATGTAATTTTCACATTATAATGACAAAGAGAATAATATGAGGAGGTATAAATATTGAATATAATTCTCACAAATATATTAAATTAATTTCAATATTCAAGGATGGTGTAGAAATATATGTCGAGGTGTTCAAGTAGGCCATATGTAAAGATAATAACTTGTAACTCCTCCAACAAGGAAAATGCAGTTTCAACTAAAGAGAGAGGAGTTGAGGATCCACTTCTACACCACCTCTCATCAATAAATCATCAATCCAATCCAATACATTTTAATGGATTCATAATAAGATTATTTATTCACCCTCTCTTTGAATTGTAATTGGTTTCATGATATATTGAATTTAAGGGGTAAATAACATAAGTTGTATTTGTTCATGGAGTTAAGAAATTTAAGGAGTGTCTCAAAAATATTTTTGGGGGTTTGTGAAATGGTATTATAAGGCCTATCTACATGATAAAAATATATATTAAACCCATGTAAGTGAAAATTCATGCTTTAAATATATTACCTACCTAACAAGCCAATTTACATATTTGGGGCTTTAAAGTACCTTGTTAAGGTTCCATACTTTTGTGATTGGTTCTTTAAAATTTCCGTGGTTTTTTAAAAATTTAAAAACCTCTTCTCAAGGTCTAAACAAATTTTGACCCACCCTTCTATCTCCTTTTGTCAAGATTGTAGGGTTTATGCCTGAGGGAAGTGCCCTCTATTTGAGACAAAGTAGAGGGAACTTCCCCTAATCTCTCTAACCAAAATAATACTTTATGGTATTATAAAAGTTGTGATGACCTCCCACACAAAATTTCAGCCCTCTATTAGGTCACTAGGCTTTAAAACTTCTCCAAAACCTAAAATAGACCCTTATAAAGTAGATTATGTGTAGTATTCTTCATGTGGAATGTGTACTATTACCTTAGAGCACTCTCTTAGCTTTATTTATACTATCAAATCCTATGGATACTATCATAATCTTGATGAATGTGATCTCATATCCATGGCACTTATAGATGAGCATTTTTATATATGTAGGTAGATAACGAGTTTGAACCATGCGTGGTGTGTTTTTTCATTCATGGTCACTTGGTTTCTTTACATGATATTAAAATGAAACATTAGGATGTTTCAAATATTTAATTAAACTTTCAAAAAACATTTTCAATTTGAACTCCTTCTTACAAACACATGTTATAGAGTAGGTAGGGATAACAAGTGATTGTTTGTGTGGCATATGAGCTTCCAAACAATGATGATTACTTTGGAGAATGAATTTAGAAGGTAAAAATAATCAGGATAGAATTGAAAACATATAAATGAACTATCAAAACCCTATGTAACCATGATCAAACATGAAGATTTGAAAATCTTAGAAAATTGGTCTGCCATCCCAAATGAGAGCAATCTACAAACTTGAGATGATTTTCTCATTAAAACACCTTAGAACATGAAACCAAGCATGAAGATTATTTTATAAGGTATCCAACATCCTTTGGAGTCAAATTTACTAATTGGATTATATAGACTTGCCCAAATAAGAGCAAAACCTACAAGGTACAAAGATTGGTAAGAAAAAACAAAGTCAACGTGTAAAGGATAGTTCATAAATCATGGTTAACCAATATTATAACTCTTGTTATTAAAAAGGATCTATCTGAGTGTAATACCACCTTAAAATGAGTTTGACCTAGAGCCTCTTCTACTTACCATACAAAGCATGAACCTGTTGACCACTTGTACATGTCTATAAGGGAAAAAAATTAAAAGAATAGCTTTGGGTCTATTTTATCACTTTAAAATCATGTCAAGAACTGATATGAGTGTGAATAATATGAAGATACATTCCATCACTTTCTCCCATGTGTCACCTTCCCCAATGGGCCATACAAGTGCTAAATTCTTCTCTTTTCTCAAGAAAATTACTCTTTCTTCTGAATCACCTACCACTATCAATTATGAATAGTTTATTAAGGCATAATAGGACACATGTCACATGACATAGCCCTTATTATACCTTCACACTTCCTTAGGAGGTCGTAAAACTCATTTCATGCCCTATTTTGACCCTAAAATGTCTCAAAATGATATAAGGATAAAAAATACTAATGACCAAGGTTAATATAACATGAAATCACACAAAATGACCTATAACACACATTAAGACATATATATTATACCCTAAAAACACATAAAAATAATTTTTTTACCTATAGAGGTCCCAATTTGACCTGTAGGGTCGGATTTGGTCAACAAATTAGAGACTCATAGGAGTAGTATACTTGTTATACTAACTAGACTAGTAGCCTTATTAGTCTATTAGGCTCAGGGAGTCATCTAAAGTTTGAGACAAATAAAAATACCTTGGTAACAAGCCCTGATAAAGACAAGACTAATTGACTACCTCAACCACACAAATTAAAGGAAACACATAAAACAAAGCAAATAAACTTACAAGACACACACACACACACACACACACACACACACATGCTTAAGGCACTTAAGGGAATAAAAAATAGACTATTATGTACAAATAAAAACTAATAATTCCTCCTTCATATGATAAAAATGAAAGTTTCTTGAATCTTATTCTTCATGAGATGAGTCATAGTGCCAAGCATGTTTCTTTTTGGATTGGATGCTTAGTAGGTCAGACATATTCCTTGGCACTTCATTTCATTTTATCTCAAGTAGATCATCCTTAAATAGGTCTCCAATGTAGATATATTCCTCTTTAACTTTCACACATACCTCATACTTCTACCCACTCCTTATCTCATTATCAACTTCTATATTCTTTGTAGGCATGGCTTCATGAGGAGTGGTTTCTTATTCCTTAGAATATTAAGGACAATAGAAGCTTGTTCCATCCTTAAAGAGATGATGTATTCCTCCCAAATGATTTATATGATGATATCCCATTTTTATGATTTCAAAAATGTCATCATGCAATGGATATTCTTCTTAAAAGGACAAATTTGAAAAGTTGCTTCTTCTTTGTATACTCAATTGAGTTCCAAGGCTACCTTCTCCATTATTGAATAGATCATATCCTCCTTGAAGAGGAGTATAACCTAATCCAATGACTAAAAATAATTCATCTAAAGGATTATTAAGAAATTTTTTTTCCATCCATGATATATTTCATAATTATGAAATAACCAATGATTATTTCTTCTTCCTTAGTAAAAGGAAAACATTCATCCATATCAACCCAATCAAAAGTTTTAACACAAGAAATCACTTCTTCTTCAGCATTTATCATCTCTTGAGGGTTATCAAGTTTCATCTCAAATTCTGCAAGATCCTCCATTTCATTATCCTTCTTAGTGATGCTAAGACTAGGCTTCTTGTAATGATGTGACTTAGTCCAATTAGGTTGCCAAGGAGGTATGATTTATTCAAGTAAGAGGTATAAGTTTTTATAAACTAACTAATATTCTTTATTTTCCCATACCATAGGTCCATCAAGGTAAAGGGTGATGGGGTGCAGACAAGATGAACTAGTTTGTGGAGGTGGCAAATAGAACTCAAAATTAGATTGAAGTGAAATGTAGGGGATTATTTTGGAAACTATTGAGGAAGGGGAGGCATATCATGGGATAAAATATCTTATTTTTCTTCCTTAAATTTAAAAATAACTTCATTGTCATCTGATTTATATTAATTACTCCCTTGAGGAAGGTTATATGGGGTGTGTGTAGGCATAGGATCCTATTTTGGGTCTAAACCTTCCATCACACCTTAACTTAGCAATTTCATATTTGACTCCAACTCTTTAATTTCATTAGATAGGTTATCTTGGAAATTTTCCTCTTAGAGTTGATAAGAATCATCATGAGGGTGAGGATTAAAAGAGGGATGTCATGGAAGACAAGAAGTCTCTTTAAGAAGGGTGGGAAGGTCTTGCATAGGATCAATCTCTTTCTCAACTACACACTCTCTATCTAGACTTTTATCTTCCTTTTTTATTCATGACTCCACTATATTATTTCAGATTAGGATGTTAGGATCAAGAGTCTCTTCTTGAGGTGATGATTAAATTTGAGGAGTTGATGAAGTGTTCAAGAAACTTAGAGTATCCTTAGGCTTGGGTTCTCGACTTTGTCTCCAACTTGGAATCTCGTCTCTAGAGGTCTCTTCTTGAGATAGGGATGTAACTTGAGAGGGTAATGTGGAATTAGATTCAAATTAATTTTCTAATGACATGGATTTTTACATATTTATATTATCCGACTCATATTTATATATATAACTCTGAAGATGCTACAAATATCCCAGTTGAGCTTCAAAAATTTATAAGTAGATCTGAAGATGTTATGTTAAATCTCCAAAAAAGATTGAGTGTATTAAATTTTTTGAGCATACACAAAATAAATATAAACATAGGAAATTTTTAAGGTGAAGCTTACAGGATGGCTTGAAGGTTAGATTCAAGGTCTAATAAGACTCATAGATCAAGGCCTAAGAAAGCAAAAGAGAAATGATGGCTAGATAAGGTATAAGGATAAATTTTCATGTCATGAGTGAGAAGGTTAACACTGATATAGGTGAATCAACTTGCATTACATATATGCATAAATTTATGGATCATGGTTTATAAGGAAAAGATTGAAAAGTAGTTCAAGATTTCTCGAGCATATAAAATGAAGAGTTATCTACTTGAGAAGGTTTTTTTAGTGCTTATTGACACATTTATAATCTTATTGATAACCTAAGTTTTTATTACATAAGATTAAATGTTGAATCTCAAATTTGTAAGCATTGGTTTTTGAAAATAAGAACTAAGTTTTATGAATTATCATTAAGACTAGAAGATGGTCTAAACCCTCGTAAAACCTTGACAATTACCTAATGTTGAAGATATTGTTATAAAGAGATTATAGAGGTTTTTAATGGTTATTAAATTTATTTGAGGTTGTATTCAACTCTCCCAAGATTCTCTAGATGTGATTGGTTTCTCAAATGAGTGAGCAGATCCTATAAGAAAGTGCTTATCTTTAAGAGATTTATTATAGCAAACTGAGTTGATTGAGTCAAATTAGATAAGTAGATTAATATAAAACTATTAGGATTGTATCTATTGATGATGAATACTTTTTTATAGGTTCCAAATCTTAGATGTGGAAAGTTGGTGATCTAAGGTAACTAGTCGCTAACAGACCTAGTGGTGCAGATAGTAAGAAAATCAAGATTAAGTAAAAAGTTAATTCTTGATGTGTTTTCATTTAAGAATGATGAATTAAAATGAATAATGATGTTTTTTGATAATTTAATAGTATACCAATTCTTTATATAATATTTTAAGTTAATTTAAAGGTTTATAACATTGAAGCCAAAATGGTTTATCTAACTGAGTGGACCCTGTGAGAAAGGAAGTCAATAGATTGGTTTATAAGACCAAAAATTATCATCAATATTTATGATAATTTTAATATATTTTTAGGATGATATAATATCATGTACATGCATTTAAATATTTTGATTATGTTTGACCATGTGTCAAAATTTCATGTTCCCTTGATTGTGTTTTAGAATCAGTTGTAGTTTTGAGTGAACATCATGTAGAGAAGTGTTTGAGTCTATTTACCCTAAATTAAAGCATCATATGAAGTTTTTGATGATCATGAGGTAATTAGGTTTTTTAATATGTATTTTTTCATGGTTATTAATAAAAATTGAGTATATGCCTTAAATTATTAAGATAGAGGTTATGTATATGCACAGGGCTTTTATATCCAGTGATTTGAGAAAGAGTTCAAGTGTTGATTAGACTTAAAAGGTTTTGTGGACCCAAATTGAATATGGATAAGGTCTAATAGAGTGTCATATAATTTTTTCCTTCTATATAAGGTTATTTTATATGCATCAATAAATATCAAAGGGTAATGTGTTGTTAACAAGGCCTATTAGGTTTCCATAAGCCTAAAAGAGGAGTAAGGGCTAATTGATGTTTGTTCAACCTATTGTATTGATTGATGCATGTATAAGCAATTATATTTTAATATTATAAGAAATATTTATGGATTACCTAATTTATTTGAATATGTTTATGACTAATAAGGATATGATCAGGTGACTTGTATAAAAGCAAGGTAGTTTATGCCTATTTTATATGCTTAGAGGATGTTAAGTGTGGGAGAGTAGAAGAGGATAAAAGATTGATATAAATAATTGGTAATCATAATTAAATCACGTGAATGATAAAATACATGTCATGAATATCTAATAGAGGTTATGCATAAGAGGATCAATATCAGAAGACCTATTCAAGCCATGGAGAAGGTTGATTGAGTGAAGAAGGCTATAACCTAGTTTGAGAGGGATAAAATTAAGAAAATATCTTAAGGAGTAGATAATAATATGTTTTATATATAATAAGGTTTTTTGAGGATGACCAAACAATCAAGTGGTTGAGATGGTGCTGACTCATCTAAGGGGTTTGTGCCTTCTTACAAATGGGTGCTTGTTAAAGCCTAGCTGAGTTGGTGTTGAGTTAGTTAGGGTTGGTTCTCCATTTAAGTTGGTACTTCACTAAAGATTGATGTTTGTCTTATAGGACTTTAGTTTATTTTATTCATCAGTAGGTTTCATTCCCTAGATGATTTCACATGTATATGTTGTATTCATATATTTGTGATCTTATGATTTGAGGTTTATGCTTGCCAATATGTCCATGATTGTTAGAATGATTCATGTATATCTAAGTGAATTTGAATGAAAAGTTCTGAAGACTACTTCATCCTCCTCTCAATCATCTTATTTATAACAATGGGTATCAGATTTAATCTTTTGGACCAAGTTTGATAACCTAAAGGAGATCCTAAAAGCAAGGATAACTAATCAACGAGCTCAAGGTGGTTTCTTTACCAATAAGGCTCTATTATTCAATATAATTAAGTATGCCTTATGTAATGTCATAATGAAGATATATTTGACATCATTGTGATATGATATATCAAAATTAGTTATAGATGGGTATATTTCACCTCCAATTCTACCAACAGATACAACAAGAAGAAATGCTAGTGAAAATAATTTCAAGGCAATGAACTCCATTCTATGTGGCCTATCAAAGGTAGATCTTGTAAAAGTGATGAACTATGTTTTAGATAAATATATATGGGGAAATTTTAAGACTATCTATGAAGGATACACCAAGGTGAAGTTGGCTATGTCTTAGACTCATAGAAGATAGCTTGAAATCTTGAAGATGAAACCATTACATCCTACTTGTTGAGGGTTGATGAAGTTGTCAATATCATTAGAGGATTAGGAGAAGAAGTGAAATAATCTATTATTTTCCAAAAGGTGTTAAGATCACTAACTCTTAATTTTAACTCTAAGATATATATAGTAGAAGAAATGCAAGATTTGAATAAGTTGTAGATGGATGGGTTTCATGGCATCTTGATTGCCAATGAGATGAGAAATAATGAAGGAAGAACTCTCAAGAAGAACTACTTTCAAAGATAAAAAGAATTCAAAGGCCCAGAATGTAAAAAATGAGGTATCTTAAGATATTGATGATGATGATGAACACATATCTATGTCTACTAGAAATTTAAGGTTTGGCTTAGGTAAGTACTAGTATGTTACCCTTCAAATGTTCTAGCTATGTCAAGATTGGTCATTTTTCTACCAAATGTCCTAATAAGGACAAATCTGATCATAATGAAGGAGATAATGAACACTATAGAGATGACAAAATAGTCTATAAGTCTAAAAACAACAAGAAATATTATAATAAAATAAATGAAAAAAGGATCATTCAATAATAAGAAGAGTTTCATATCAAAAAAGATATTTTATTAGATGTAAATGATTTGGAACATCTAATAGTGATGATGGTAGTAATAAATCTAATCATTACAATAGTGAAACTCTATTCATAGGCATAAAATCAAATAATGAGGTTTTTTCAAATGGGAAAGCCTTTATGATTGATGTAGAATTAGATGAAGTATATTATGATAGTGAGAAAGAATAAATAGAAGTAGATATTAAATCTGAGCTCATGAATTTCTTAGAAGATCTCAAGTTTGTGAAGAAGAAAAAAAAAACTTATGTCATTAGTTCAGGGCTATGAGGATTAAATTGGATTATTTGAGGAAAGGTTGAGAAACACTTTCAAGGATTATGAAGAGATCATCTAACAAGTTGAAACCTAGATGGATATTGTGGTTGCAAGCCCAAAGGCTAAAGAGGAAAAATATAATATTTATGAAACTAAAATATAATCTGTAAAATATGAGTTGGATTACACATCTAACAAGCTAAATAAATTTGTGAAATTTAAAAAGTAAATTGAGGATCTAGATCATATCTTGAGTAGTTAAAAGTTTTTTAGTGACAAGATAGGTATTGGTTTCAAAGAAAAAAAAATGAGGCACCTCAAGTTAAGAAGAAGAATAGTGAAACCAATAAGTTAAACATGAAAACACTTATCCGATAGCATAATGCTACAAGGTATGCTAGTTATTTTAATAATTATTATTTTACATGGAGTATGTTTGGTCATAGAACAAGAAAATGTAAAAGAACCTCCAAGAATGAGTACTCATAAAACTATGGAAAGAAAACCAATTGGTCAAAATAAGTTCACATTGATCATCATTTAAATGGTATGTATAACGTGGTCTATTATAGTTTTCATAATGTAGGACACATTGTCAGATTTTGTTCTAACAGAGTTAGAAGATCATCATGTCAAAGGAAGAAGTTTGAAGCTCTTAGAATACAATAAATAAAAAAATGAATGTATAGAAATCAAAGGCAGTAAAAATAAGTCATGCTCTATCTACAATTTCAAGTGGACTGCTTGTCAAGATAGATCTGCCTCAAATGATAAATCAAGCAAGGAATGTCTGTTATTAGCTCACATTGATGAAAAAATAGATGATGATGAGATCAAGCATAAAGTACCAATCAAGTCAAGAAGGATGTTGATTAATATTTGGTCTTGTAAGAGTATAGAGATCTAGGAATCTCTAGAGTTTATCTTGTTCTAGATCCCAATGGAAAAGGGGTACCTCTATTAAGCTTCAAGGAGACATTATTTTATCAGTAGAAATATGAGGGTGAAATCAAAGAAGGTTTATTTTGAGAATATTTGAGGTTTTATATGTTGAAAATAAGGAGATGAAAATGGATATTATTTATTTATATGTTAATATCTCTATGGTTTGAAGTATAGATGATAGCATGATGAGAGATATAAAGAGTTTATCAAGTATTTAAACTCAAAAAATGTAGATAATTGATATATAAGAAGTAAAATCTTGAGATCTATTTTTATGAATAATTGATCTTGATCTGTGAAGATAAAAGGAGAGTCCCTATTTCTACAACTGATATCTAGTATGGGATAGCCTTGTGTATGGTCAAAAGTTTGATCTTCTTCTATCATATCAAGAAAGGTAATAATATACATTTTTAGTTTTTTTAATATATGCTTAATCTGAGAGGGAGATTGGTAGCTTTGAGTTCTTTATCAAGAAAGTGATTGATTTTGATATGTATTGAGTTAAGGATAGATTATGTTTGAGATGATTCATGTACTCTATTTATTGATATTTTGATGGATCACCTATGAAAGTAACATGTTTGAGAGATGTTTTTGAAAATGGTTTTCATATATGATTACCATAGTAACCGAAGATTAAGTGCAATCTAGTATCTTTGAGAGATTGTATCAACTCACAAGGAGAGAGTATGATTTTAATAGTTACAAATGATCTTTGATGTCTACTAATAATAGAAGCATGGTGGATGCTTGGTTTGAGGGGGATCTATTCAAGTTGATTGATTGAGCTTGATATATGTTGAAGTAGTCTTGTATTTTGAGTTCATTCTGAAAGAGATGATAGTTATGAAAGACATTTCTCATTGATGTCAAAGGGGGAGAAAAATTATAAAAGATAATAGATGAGAAAAGATGAAAGATCAAAAAGAGAGAAAGAGAAGGAAAGAACTATGTCTAATAGATAATTTTCATCAAGAGTGGTTGACATAGTTTTTTTGAGTATGATTACCATTAATGACAAAAGGGGAGATTCTTGATCATTGTCTTTGATTAAGGGAGAGTATGTTGAGCATTTTTATTTAGTGTTGACATTTGGTATTTAATGTTGTCATTGATGTCAAAGGTTCTTATGAAAATGTATGGTTTTTTCATTGATGTCAATCTAATATCATTGATGTCAAAGGTTATTATAAATATACTTGGTTAAGTAAGCTTTGAGGTATGTGCATGATGAGTTTTGATTGATAACACAATGAGTATTATTGTTGTATGAGAGAAGTGATAAGAGTATATTGTTTGAAGAATATTCTTGCGTCAGCTTAAGTGAAATCATTTAGAAGCATCATAAGTGAGTAAAGATCAGTTTTTCAATTATAAATCATCTTGTAATGATTTTTCTAGACCTTATGAGATGTCTTTTGGAAGTGGAATGATGAAATGAGTGAGCTTAGAAGAAAAAACAATATGATTTGAAGATCTATGTAAGCATTTTTAAAGATGATTTGAATGAGCTACGAAGATGAGAATGCTCTAAAGAATAATTAATAGTTTTGGATCATGAGAGAGGTTGTTTTAGGTTCTACATAAGATGCTAAGGAACCTATAATTGATTATAATGTCCACTCTGAAGTTTTGTATATATAGCTCTAAAGATGCTATGAATATCCTAGTCGAGATTTGAAGATCTATAAGTAGTTCTAAATATGTTATGTTGAAGCTCCAAAGAAGAGTGAGTATATAAAATTTCTTGAGCATACATAAGAGACATTGAAACACATGATACTTTCAAAATGAAGCTTACAAGGTGGCTAAGAGATTAGATTCAAGGTCTAATAAGACCTGTAGGTCATGACCTAAGAAATCAAAAGATAAATGATAGCTAGATGAAGTATAAAGATCATTTTATATGGAATAAGTGACAGGGTGAACATTGAAAAAAGGTGAGTCAAGTTATTTTAGGTATATGCACAATGTTTTAGATCATGGTTTGCAAGAAAAATATTGAAAAGTAGTTCAAGGTTTCTCAAGCGTATATAATGAAGAGTTGTCTATATAGGAAGGCTTTCTCAGTGCTCGTTGGCACATGTAGCATCTACATGAGAACTTGAGATGTTAATGATACATGAGAAAAGGTTTTAGATCAAAGTTATCAAACATTGGTTACTAGAAAGAGGAGCTAAGTTTTATAAATGATTATTAAGACTAGAAGATGGTCTAAACCCTCATAAAACCCTAATAATGACCTGATGTTAAATTTATTATTATAAAAAGAAAAAAAAAAAGAAATGGTATAGTCATAAAAGTGATTTGAGGTTATATTCAACTCTTATATTTATCTCCAAGTATGATTGGTTTCTCATATGAGCAAGCAGACCCAACAAAATGATACTTATATTTCATAGATTTGTTGTAATAAACTAAGTTGACTGAGTTAAAATTACTAAGTAGATGAAGATAAAAGAATGAGACTTGTAATTTGTTATCATGAAGAAATATAGACAAGTTCTAGATCTTAGATGTGCAAATTTGGTGATCAAAGCTAGCCATTTACTAATAGACCTATTGGTGCAAATAGTAACAAAATTAAGTAGAAGTGAAAATTTTATTCTTGATGTGTTTTCATGTAAGAATAATGAATTGAAATGCATGATGATATTTTTTGGGAATCAAATAGTCTATCCATGATTTTAAAAATCTTTGAATTGAATGTAAAAGGTTGGAACATTGAATCCAAAATGGCTTATCTGACCGAGTGGAGTCTATGAGAAAGGAAGTCAATAAATTCATCTGTAAGACAAAAATTTATCATCAGTACTTATGATACTTTTGATGGATTTTTTTCTAATGATTATATAAGATCCATTTCATGTATTGAAAGCCTTTGAATATGTTAAATCATGTGTCAAAATTTCATGTTTCCTTGATTGTATTTTGGAGTCAGTTGGTAGTTCTGTGCGAACATCTTGTATAGAAGTGTTTGAACATGTTTGCTTTGAGTTGAAGCATCAAATGAAGTTTTTGATGACCCTAAGTTCATGAGGATTTTGAATGTGTATTTTTTTCCATGGTTGTTTGGAAAAATTAAGTATATGCATTAGTTGCTCGAAACAAAGTTTATGTATATGCATAAGCCTTTTATATGCAGTGATTTGAGAAAAGGTTTAAGTGGTGATTGGGCCTAAAAAATTTTGTGGACCTAAAATGATGTTCACTAAGGTCTATTATAGTGTCATAAAATGTGTTCCTTACATATAAGATGTTTGGATATTCTTTAAGAAATATCAAAGGGTAACGTGTCATTGAGTAGGCCTATTAGGTCTCCATAAGCCTAAAATAGGAGTAATGGATAATTGATGGTGACTGATATATTGTATTTATTAATTCATGATTAATTCATGTAATTTTAATATTCTAAGACCTATTCATATTTGACATAAGTGATTTAAATATGTAGCTGATTAAGAAGGATATGATCAAGTGACTTGTATAAAATCAAGACTATTTAGGCCTATCTTGTATGCTTGGAGGATGTTAAGTGTGGGAGAGGAGAAAAGGATAAGTGAATGATATATATAATTGGTGAGTATAAGGAGGTCATGTGTACCATCAAAGCAATGCCATGAATATATATTAGAGGTTTTGCATAAGAAGATCAAAATTAGAAGACCTAATCAAGCCATGGAGAGGGCTAATTGAGTGAAGAGGGTTAGCAACTAGTTTGAGAAGGACAAAAGTGAGCGAAGAGTTGAAAGAGTAGATCATAATTTATTCTATAAGAAATAAAGGTTTCTGAGGGTGATCAAACAATAGGTGGCTGAGTTGGTGTTGAGTCATTTAGGAGATTGGTGCCTCCTTGCAAATGGGTGCTTGTTAAAGCCTAACCGAGTTGTTGCTGAGCTAGTTGGGGTTGGTGCTCCATGTGACATTGGTGATTCAATAAATATTGATGTTTGTCTTATAGGACTGTATTCCATTTTCTTTATTAGTAGATTTTATGCCCCTAGAGGGTTTACCATGTATATGTTGTGTTCATGTGTTTCTACTCTTTCAATTTGAGATTTATGCTTGCTAAGATGTACATGATTGTTAAAATGATTCATGTATGGTTAAGTGGATTTGGATGAAATGTTTTGAAGACTAATTCACCACTCCCCTCCTCCTACCCCTCTTAGTCATCTTGTTTACAATAAATTGGTGGTCACTCCTAGGTGGCAGAGAGAGTTGGAAGGTTTAATTCTCATTCAATTGGTGGTGCCCACATTGTAAACTTAAAATGAGAATATAATCCACAAATGAAAATAAAACACTTAGAAAAGAAAAATCACACAAAAAAATCCATTTCTTCTAGTGTAAATCATAAATATGTTATATATATTGGGGTTTTCATAATTACCACCACATCAGCAAATGTATTGGATTATGTCTATCAAACAACAACCTAAACAAAAAATAGAAATAATTGAAGTCATGGCTTCATGATGGGCTAGCTAAAACAAGAAATGAAAAATAAAAAATTGGGTCCAAAACTTGAACTGTGTTATGAAACAATGAAATGGTTGTTGTTTTATGTTAGGTTGCACATGTCCGTTATAGTGCTTGAAGCAATGATTCATGGTCACTAGGTTGCCAAAGAAACCACAATTGTTCACACAGGGTTTCAACCGCTCAGAATCCTAGCACCTTGTCTCCTTCTTGTCACTTGCCTTTCTTTAGCAGATGTTGGTTTATTGGCTGCATGGCCTACTAGAGCTACCAAACATGCCAGCTAGCCTCCTCTGAGTTTTATAAAATAAAATATTATATTATATTATTATAGTATATTATATCATTATAATATATGTTATAATATTAATAATATACATATATACACATAAATATATAAATTATATTACCTATATCAGATATTATTATATTGTATTTTATTAATAATTAATAAATTAAATACTAGCTGAAGATGGTTAATTAACAAAAATGTATATCACAATAGATAATCTTAGATTTTCTCTATACTCAGGAGTTAAGTCCACTTTGATATAAAATGCAGATGACCCATACAAAACATACGGCAAGGAAGCCCACAAGAAAATCCATCTATTTGTTGATTTCACCGGTTCCGAAAATAGGTTGTCAATTAGTGATCAGTCACCCTTGGCAAGGAGAGTTGGTAGGGTTAATTCTCAAGTAGTAGGGGATGCCCACATCATATATAGAAAAGAGGATTATACTCCATAAATGCAAAAAACAATTATAAATTTTTTTATGAAAATCAAATATACATTTATTCTGACGTTACTTTGCACCTTAAGGACAACTACTAATTTCATAGAGAGGATTGTAGTATGATCAGTAAAGATAATAATCTTTTATATCATTTACCAAAGTACAAATCATTGTAAATACCCGAATACACATTACCAAAAATACTGATTAATATAATTTTACTTTTAAAAGTTAGAGATGTCGATATTTATATACCTCAACGATTTCCTTACATATATGAACTTTTATGACTCCTTTTTATAATGTCTTTTTGAAATGCTCGATTCACCAGGAAACATATTCATTTGTATTAGTGCTGAAATTTCAACAACGAAACTAAACAGTGACTCATATCTAATGGTTCCGATTCATTATCAGGACCATACAGCCTGCTTTGGCCCAAAAACCAAATACAAAGACTTTCTTTATAGGTCACTTTGTAGTGCATTGAATATCCCACGATGTGATCGAATGATAACATTAAACTTAAAAGTAAGATTCACTGCTTCAAATGATACAATTTCAACTAGAACGTATCCACGAGCATATCTGAATCGTCCGGTTCCTCCAACCACTGCCAGCTCCCTTTGGGGCAAGGGAGTTCTGATTATGCCATGGATCACAAGCGTGCCACCATTCTCAAAGATTATAGTCGAGACCATAATATAATTTGGACCGCTACTATTCGAATTGGCCTCAAGTCCTTGCAGCCTTCCCAAAATCATTGATGTATTGTCAGATCCTTGCGTAACAAGGTCGTCTATTACAAATATGGTACCAAATCCTGAGAGATTTGAAGAAGTTCCATTCACTCCTCTAACTGTAGATACCGTAGCATTGGGTCCACTCGCTGTTTCCTGCACGTAAAACACCATGTTCTCTTCACCCAAATTCAGACAAACATTAATGAATTCCCGAACAGACGTCGGAGAAAATATTACAAGGAAGAAAATGGGCACCAGGAATGGAATCAACAATGAAGATTTTGAAGTCATTGCAAATGACATTTCGAAGTAAGGGGGTTTCTTAAGACAGCTAATCATGAGAGACTATGAATGCACCCCAACAGTATAAATAGCCTTCACAGAGATATACCGCTTGGAATTGATTTTGTCTAAAGTCAACCATATCTTCCATTCAAAACACGCAAATATTTACATTTCAACAGCGTAAAAAATATTATTTTAATCAGCAGTGAACGCATGTTTTGAAACACGAGTCGGAGTTGTTGGCACGTCGAAAAATAAATGCAGAAAAAATTACTCCTCATTGAAAATTGTTACTGAATATATTTTGGTTGATTCTTTCCGACCATTTTAAGCACCCAATTTTATTCAAATGCATGGTTTTATTGTAATTAGGTATACATATTAGCAAATGCGGTAAAAAATTCTTCTAGTTGAAAATTGTTACTGTAGAAATAAAGGAGATCGAGGAATACAAGCATAAAACAACTAAATGTAGCACATAAAAGCTGCTTTGAAATGAATCGGATAAATAACGAGATGAGGATAAATAACGAGAAGAGAATTTATTCTTAATAAATGGTGGTTTATTTTTAGCTTTGCATGCAATAGAATATTATAACATGCTTTATAGAATATGAATATTTATGTCGATAGGCATGCCCATATTAGATCGAAGCTTATCTTTTGTTTGTAATCGATGGGCATTTATTTTTGAAGAATGCAAGTGATTGGAATCACTTGCTTCCAACACACATTGCGCATTGGTGAGACTGTATTGAAGCGTCAAAGGGTAGTCATCGTTGATGTATTTTTCGTTGGTGGAAGATATTAAAGGGTGAGGGATCAATAAGTTGAATTAATGATATTAGTATTTTTTAAAATCGATGGTAACTTTGTTTTGTAGATATTTGTGTTTTTGAATTAGATACTACAATTATTATTTATTAGATTTTAATATGCATGTAAGGATGTATAGGTTTGATTGATTTGTTATTAACCCAAATGAATGGTGGCATTAATAATATGTTAGAGTCTATGAAAAAATTTAGAAAAAATATGAGATCGTAATATTGTAATGAGAGTGTGTGTAAATCGATTCTTATGCACATAAGCTTCTTTTCCATTGCAATTTTTTTGCTATTTCATGAGATTCAATGAATGTGTATTTCTTTTTTTTTTCACTATTTTTTTCATAGTTTGTTCTTGTATTAAATAAATTTCAATTTGATTCCTTTATTTCATTATCTTTGGTTGAAGAAAAAAATGTTCAAATGTAGGGGAATCATTTTATTGAAGTTGTTGCCTTGATTGTGTATGTGAATGTTGAGTTTTTACTTGCATTTGAAGTTCCTACGCAAATATTTTCATATTATACTAGGTATTTATTTTTCCCCTATAGTTTCCATGTAAAATTTTAGTTGTTTACATACATTTTTATTCTCTTCATTTAGAATAATTTACAATTTTCTTAAGGTAATTAGCATATGTTAGTTGTTTAGACATAGTAGATGGTCATAATCTATTAGAGGTATGCATGGTAATGATTATCATGTATAAAATCATGCTTGTTTGAGGGATTTTTTCAAATGTATTCTCTATTGTTTCCATTCACCATTTCTGTCTAAGAAAGCCAACCTAGTACAAACATTTCAAATAGTGATTGATAGATGCAAATTTTCATAAGGTTTATTTTTGTTTTAAATTTTGTTGACAGTGTAAAAGATATGAACTATTCTCGTTTTAATTTGTTATAAATAATATGACCATGAATTCGGCATGACACATTAATCAAATCATGTGTGTGATATGCAAGTTTACTAAGAAAGTCTAGGGCACTATCCTTAATTAAAATATCCATTTGTTTTCACAATTTGAAGGTAAAGAATCCCATACATCACTAATTATGTTGGCATGCAACATGTATATGAGGAGAACAATTTTGTTGATACCCATGTGGAAAGATGTAGCTTGGTTTACAAGTATATCTATAGCTTGGTGCAAGCCACCAAACTAGATAGTATTTATAAATCTCTAGTAGCCTATAGCATCTTTAAGCCTAGTAGGGTTTTGCTTAGTACCCTGCATACCCCTTTGACAAACCCTTGTGGCTTTGATTGGATTCTTTTAAGTACATTCTAGGATGCCCATTGGGACCTCACATACAGTCTCATGGTCTAGTTATAATATTTTTCGAGATCTCTTAGCCAATTTTATTTTGATAGCTACTAGGCTTTGCTTTAAATTATGTTTTGGCTTCCTTCTAGGTTGTTTCATCTTATTTTGGTTTTATGTTCTTCTCCTTGCTGGCTCTCCAAGAATTTGTATTTTCTATTATTTTCCTGGTTGTTCTTACTTCTTTTCTTCCATCTTCCCAGTTGGCACGGAAACCCCAAGCTCCATGATATGACCCTGCCCTAGTCTCAAGACCTAGACCTACTGATGTTCTATAGAGAATAAGATTGGAAAGTTTATAACCAAGGGGATCATTCACCTTTCCACTAGTGTAAGTTCTACTTGTCTGAAGACACTTCCCCTTAGCTTGATACCAATTCGTACTCACTTTTGAGAGGTGAAGATGATCCTCTTGCATGGTTCAATCCTGATGAGCTATGCATAATTATTAGTGATTATTGTAGGCAACTTCACGTAAATGTTGAGCACCATTATTCCCATACGAGTAGGTGGTGGGCTTCCTCTAAAGATAGATCCAACACTATTTTGGGTTCAAGTGCCTTGATTAGTTCTTACATGAGTCCCCCACCTCTTTCTCAATAGGAGACTCTATGATGAGAACCCAATTACATCCATGTTGAGATACATAGGTACCTTGAATCAACCAGGCATCCACTTCCCATGGATTTTTCACATCTTCCTATCCCTTTCTTTAGTGTCTCAGATAAGTATGCCAATTTTGATCACCACTTGTAAACTAAGGATCTATGTGATAACTATCCAAAACATTATCACCCTCATGTAGACCCTCATCTCATCACACATAGCAACCATTCTAAGGATCTAGGTCACCATGACCATCCCCTATGCATGCCACACCATCTCATTATCCCCATAGGGAATAGTACCATTCCAATGGCCATTTACCACCATATTATTGGGACGATTGCATTATGATAATCCACTATATCAATAATGGATTCAAAATCATCTCCCACATGACCATGGTTATGATGACCCCTAATAGTGTAGGTAACAACATAACCCCTATAAGCCTCCTCAGGGAGCTTGTCACTAACCTGCTATTAATTGTGCCTATGAGGATCTCCATAGGAATCTTCTAGCCCCTTGGGTATATGTTATTCACCTTCCTAATCCAATACATAAACCTCTCAAGTTCAATGAGACTCCACATGATAGTCCCAAGAGCATATCACAATATTTATGATGATGTGTATAGATTGGGAATAATATGAAAGAATGATGTTGAAGGTCTTTTCTCATTCCTTATGAGTTAAAGATATTATTTGGATATTAAATCTACTAGCATATTATCTTTCCAATTTTAATTTAATTTTGGAAAACCTCCTCTAATACTTTGATATATCAAGATTTTTTAACATCAACATCTAATCACTCACCTCCATGGTGCAAGCCAAAGGTGAGTCTAACTTTGACTTGATGCATAGATGGTGTTCAACTATCCATATGTGTAGGATAAGGTTATTGGATGAGAAAATCTATGACATGTTCACATGATCATTGAGGCATAGAGTCCACCTTGAGTTCTTCAAGTGTGATCCCAGCTCTTATGATGAAGTCATTAATGACTGTCTAGAGATTGAAGTCTTCAAGGTGAATGAAGGAATTCTTCTTATGCCAAATCAAAAGTAGTCATCTTAATTTGATCATAATCATAATGTGATAGGTAATGGTGTCACTATTTTTCCTATAGGAAAGAAAGACAAGAAGAATGGTTAAGGTCAATACTCTGAGCAATATCCCAACTAAAAATAAGGCCCCTAAAAAGAACATAGAAGGGAAATAAGTGTCATATCCATATGACCCCAATAAATTATGAAACTTCCTCAATATTAAGGAGTATTTTAACCATGAATGTGTCTCCCAACAATATAGTGTGAAGACATCATCTGCCCTCATAGCTTTCTACTTTTGGAACCCAACTACAAGTTGAATTTGTTCAAGGAGCCTCTTCTTGATCACAAAAAAGAAAAGATGAATAACAATAATAATAATAATAATAATAATAATAATAATAATAATAATAATAATAATAATAATAATAATAATAACAACAATAACAATAAAAATAATAATAATGATAATAATAATAATAATAATAATAATAATAATAATAATAATAATAATAATAATAATAATTAAAAAAAATAAAAATCCAAGACTAAGGCCCATCGATCTCTTTATCTCTATTTTACCTCATTTATTTCCTCTTCCTTAAATAACATGAATAGGAAGGATAAACGTGATAGTATCAAGGTCACTGATGCTATTGACATAGCCTCTATTGGGTATGAGTGTTTTATCAACATGTGTTTAGGTCAGGAAACCAACGTCCTTAGAGAGACTAGTGGTGTAGAGCCTACAACCCTAACCATGAGAAATGGAAACCCAAATCCAAGTTCAAATTTTGCCATAAATAATTTATACCATTATAGTAAACATTGTAAAAATTGGTGTAGTTGTTCTAAAAACCATATGGAATGAAATGAAATGTTTGGGTAGACTATAGAAAAATTATTAAGGTTTGCATGACTATTTACAAATAATTATTATATATATAAACACCAAGTTTTATTTTTCACTATTTAAGTAAACATGTCATAACTATTGAAAGGAAATGTTGAATGCATAAATTTCATGATTTGTTTACCTTATACACGACTGTAATATTGATCTAAAATTTGGATCAATTATGTTATCTATGTTAGTGATCTCTCTCCATTATTGTCATTGTATGAAAATCTAGCTTCAATCACTTCAAATTATATTTATATTAGTATTTATTAGTTGATTACATTGATTAATCATTAAAAGGGGTTTAGATGAAGTTTCAACATGGCATGACCTAAAACATACATAGGTTATAGTACAAAGGATAAAATATTATCAATAATTCATCAAAGGTACTTTATGATTCCATATTTTGGTCACTCCTAAAATTTTAGGTTTTTTTTTAAAACATGTCAATATGATTTCCTATGAAACATTTATGGCCTCTAGAAGTTACACAATATTTTACCATGGACAACCAATGGGTTTACAAAAAATTCCAAAGCCACATGTTATTATAAAAAGGTGTCAAATCATGACACTTTTAGTTCAAACAATTTTAAGGGACATGTGTTATGTTTTTATTTATTTTTTATGTTTGGGTTTGTCATGTGAACTTGTCATGGTGCTGAAATGTATAAATATACATGTTGAAGGTGATTGTATTCATCATTTGAAATCATTTAATTCAATTGGATTTGAGCCTTGAAGAAAGGACGGAATCAAATCATAGTTGGGTGAAGTAGTGTAGCTCAAATGGGATGTCACTTTATTAGATGAATTTAATTTAATTCACATGGGTGCTATAAGGCATGAAGAATTTATCCCAAGAATAATCATCAATGACATAACATGAAAGTGTGATAAAAATAAAAAAATTAAAATACTGAGTTACCTTTCAAAGTCAAATCATAAATGACAAGAGTTTTAAAGTGAGAAAATGAATGTATCAGAGAAAAATTTATGTGATATTATTAGAAAGATTTCAACCAAAATATCCATAAGTACATGATTCAATCAAAAGCACAATAGAAGAATAGAGAGATATGATATTCTTAGTGAGGAAAAGAGGAGAGGAAGGGCTATTTTATAGAGCTAAAGGAGGAAAATGGATGTTACCTAGAATCATATTATAACCTTACAAGCCTCTTAAGTGTGTTCTAATTGAGTCCTAATCTCTTATAAAGATAAAGGGGATGTATGCCATATGAAAGAAAAATTTACTCATGAAAGTAACTCACAAATCTTAAATGAGCATAAAAAAGTGAGTGACACCTCATAGAATCCAAATTTATGTGAATTAGTAATTTACATAAATAAAAATTGCTCACACATGAAAAAAGGATTTAGGATAAACTAAATTATATTAAATAAATGATAAATCTAACACTCCTTCCTAAAATTTATTTAGGGTTTAAAAATAAATAATAAGATAAAAAATAGCATTACCTCTCTCCCCCTTGATGAGAACTTCCTTCAATCCTAACTTGTTAAAAAATAAAATAAACTTGTTTTTACATAGTCTATCAGTGAAGATATCAGGGATTTGTTCTTTGGTAGGATAGAAAGAGAGAAGAATTTGATTATTTTCAAGGATTTCACATTGAAAGATGTTAAAACTCAATGTGCTTAGACCCTACATGGAAAACTAATTTTTTTTCAAAGGCAATGGCACTTTGATTATAACCAAAAAATGGAGTAACTGATGTTGAGGGTGGCACAAATATACAAGATATTTTTGAATCTAAATTTCTTTATTTACAACATGATTACAATATTTATACTCAACTTCTATAGAATATACAAATATAGTATTTTAACTTCTACCATTCCATAAAAAGGTGCCAGAACACAAAGAAAAATAATAACCACTTATGGATTTACAATCATTAAGATCAATAGTCTAATCAGAATCTACATAACTTGTGAAATAAAAATTTATATTCAAGATATAATCGATGTCAAAAGCTAGATTAACTTTAATATAATTAAGAATTATTTTAATATCTTTAAAATTACTAGTTTGAGATTTACACATAAAGTGAGCAATCAATCCAATAGGCAAAAAATATCAGAATGAGTATGAGTAAGATAATTCAAACTACCAACTAATTGTCTATATAGAGTTGGATCAATAATTTTTTTTTCCATGTCATTAAATAATATAACACCAAGTTCACAAGGAGTAGACACATGTTTGAAATCTAAGATATTAAACATAGAAAAAATTGACAACTATGCTATTTAGAGTATTTTTGACAAAAATATTAGGATCATTAGAACTATGAGTAAAACCTTGAGATAGAAAATATTGATAGATTTTAGAGGACCATTCTCTAGAATATTATTTTAAACCATAAATAACTTTGTTTAACTTAAATAAAATATTTATTATCTTGATTAATAAATCTAGGGGGTCAAGACATGTAAATTTCTTCATTCAAGTCACCATTTAATAAAGCACTCTTAACATCCATTTGATAAATAGGACAATGTGTGTGAGTAGCTAAAGCTAAAATAACTTTAATTATGATTATCTTAGTAACATAATTAAAATATTTATTATAGTCAATTCTTTCAATTTTATAAAAACCTATAGCAACCAATCTAGATTTATATTTTTCAATTTGATTATCATAATTGAACTTAATTTTAAACAATCATTTACAACTTACTGAATGATGTCCTTTAGGTAGTGGCACTAAGTCTTAAGTGTTATTACAAATGAAAGAGATGAATTCATCATGCATAACTTTTTTCCAATGTGGGTGACCGTGAGCTTATTTTAGTGATTGAGGATCATTATTGTGAATAAGTTTAGACATCAAGGCATAATTAAAAAATTGTTTTCTAGCTCTATGAGTCTCATTAAGATCTACATAAATTTTAGAATATTTTATAGTAGTTTTGGCCCACTTCGAAATAGATTTAGGTGGAACAAGACTAGAATAAAGAGAATGAACTTGATGAATAACATCATTACACAACACATCATTATGATAATCACTAGTTTCAAAAGGAAAATAATAAAAAATTATATCAAGAGAATATGAATTAGAAGCATAATCAAGTAAATTATTTTCAGCAATTTTAACATCCATTTTCATCTTTATTATGTTAGTTTGAGGATAATAAACCCTATATGATTTGGATGATTCATCATAACTAACAAATATAAAAGTATATGCTTTAAAATCTAACTTCTTACACTTTTTAATTGGTATATGAACAAATGCATCACAACTAAAAACATGCAAATGTTTTGAATTAGGTTTTCTACCACTCCAAGCTTCTTCAAGTGTCATATTTAAAATAACTTTAGTATCAATCCTATTAGTGATATATACAAAACAATACATGGCTTCAACCCAAAATGTATAATGCATATTTTTAGCATGAAACATACACCTAACCATTTCAATGATATTCCTATATTTACCTTTAGTAATACTATTTTACTAAGGTGTGTAGGAAATAATTTTCTCATGCTTAATTTTATGTTACTTAAAATATGAAAGAAAATCATTATTAACATATTTAGTACCATTATCAGTGTATAATATGCACAAAGACCAATGAGATTGTTTTCCAACAATGACATAAAACTCAATAAAAGTGTCTAAAACTTGATATTTAGTTTTCAATAAATAAATTCAAACTCACCTAGTGAAATCATCAATTAAATTTAAATCATACTTAGCACCATTAATATAAGGAGTTTGCATATGGCCAAAAAGATCGCTATGAACTAAATGAAGCTTTTTAGTAGCATATCAAGAGTGATTTTTAAGAAAATATTCTTTATAAATTTTATCATACATAAAACCATTATAAGTAAAATTAATGGAAAAAATTCAAGGCAAAATTTAAACCATATTAAGTTTGTTTATAAATACAACACTTTGGTAATTGATATGTATTAATATTTTATGTGATAAGTTAACATCATTAAAAATAAGTAAAGCATGAGAAGATGAGGGAGAAGAGAATCCAATAAATTTGAACAAATTATTATTATTTAAAAAGGTACTAACAACTACTTTAAAATATTTCTTAATAGATTTACCATAATAATTATCATTAATAAATCCTAATTTATAGTCCTATTTACATAATTGAGGTATGGAAAGCAATTACAATTTCAAATTAGGAACGAGTAAGACATTATGTAATTCACCATTAGTGATTGTAATAGTTCATATGGCTTCAACATTGTAAGAATAATAAATTTAAAGGATTAAATGATTTTTAGAAAGATATGGTTACAAAGAAGTAAACAACTTAATATTATATGTAATATGTTGAGTAGCACCATAATTAACAATCTATTCAATAGGAGAAACATGCAAAGCAAAAGTAAAATCAACTCTAGCATTAAACTTTTGTTTTACTTGAGTCTTATTGTTACTAGTGATAGAATTGTATTTGACCTTAATATTTTTAATTTTTATATCACATTTATTTTTAAGGTAGTGATCTTCATCATGAGTGTTTTTGTCACAACAATTACACTCTACTTTTTCTTAGGTTTAGAGTTAGATTTTTTATCTTTCTTTTTTATGTGTATTATTGGACTTATCATATTTTTTGACATTATTATGTTGGTATTTAGAAATAAAAGTATTTTCATTAATTTTAAAACTATCAAATTGAATCAATTTTTGTTCTTCTTGATGTAACAAAGTATAAAATAATTTAAATGTCAACAAGGTAGATAAAGTAGGAAAAGTTAGTTGTGAATAAATATTTGTAATAACATTTTAAAAAGGTCGAGGCAAACACTTTTTCATGATAAAATGAATCAATGTCAAATCTAAAAATTTAACACCTAAACCAATTAATTGAAACTGTAAATAATGAACTTCAATCAATAAATTATCTATAGTTTTGAAGTCATTTTAATTTAAATCAAATAATTGATATTGAATTTGAATTTTATGATATTCATTCATAATGTCATAAAGCAATTTAAGTTTAGACTAAGACGTTGAGGCAAGAAAATAACCATCAATGTGGATATCTAATTTGGGGTCATAGCCATGACAATCAATCCTAAGGCCTCATCATTTATCACTTGCTATTTTTCTTGAATTTAGGTGGTGGTAGTATTTGTATCTGATTGAGGGTACATGTTGTTTACTATGTGCACCAAATATTTGAAAGTGAAAATATATTGCTTAATTAATTCCCATAAATAGTAATTAGTAGATGTGAGTTTAAGTTTATGCAATAATACAGTCATTGTGTCTTGAAAGCTCACCCAATGAATGGAAAGTGAATAGAGAAAAAATCACTTAGACAATAAAGGTATAAGAGAAGAAGAAAAATAAAGGAATAAATTTATCATAATGTGAAATAGATATCTAGTAATAAATGAGAGCTAAAAAAAGATAGAGAATTGCATTAAAAACATGCCAAGTTGATAAAGAAAAAATAATATCAATTAAAAAAGGTATTTTTTTATTTTTATTTAAAAAAAATAAAGCTAATGAAGAAAGACTTGCATAAATGTCTCCTTTAATAAATGACTTAAACATGAAATTATAGAAGATAAATTAATTTATGTAGGATAAATATAAAAACTTATTACTCATAGATAAGTTAATAAATTATTGTTTTGAATTTTTTTTTGAGACAAAACAAAGCTTGATGAATTTGATTTGAGGTGTATTTTTTTTAATTTATTGATAAGATGAAAAGAACAATCAATGAAAAAATTATATATGAATTAAAAATATTAATGTGAGAGATTAGATGGAATAAAGAATAAAATTTTGGTGTACCATATGGAGGAATAAATGTTGTGAAGTTCCACAAGGATAAATACCACAAAGTTGTATAGGGTTAACATGCAATTAAAATAAAAATAATAAACACTAACACCTACAAAAGTTAATGAATACTCATAGTGAGCTACACCATTGGTAATCATTATACAAACTGGTAGAGTGAAAGGGGGATAACACACAAGGTCCAGTTATTAAAAACACATAACTTTGACCAGTTGAAAGGGAGACACCATAAAATGGTTAATGGCTTAGACATCAAGAGATAAGAGAAAGATAAAATTGGATGACACAATTTTAGGGAACGAAATTACAACTAGAAAGAAGGCAAAAAGAGTAAAGATAACTCTGGTAAGAATGAAGTATGAAGGTTGTACAAGGCCAAAAAGTATAAGAGAAATTTAGAATGCCAAAATAAAAAGCTAAATAATGTGGGATGAAAATTAGGAATATATTAAAATCAAGATAGATCTGGGATTTATTAAAAAAGATCCTAAAAAAATAGAGATTGCCTATAGATAAAAGAAACTCAAAAAATAAAATGATCGACAAAAGTAGAAAAATAAATTAAATTCATGATAAAAAAATAGACTATGTATACATAAAAAATATATTAAAATTTTTAATTCTAATTAGAAATAAAACTAAATAAATATTAGTAATAAATTATTAAAAAAACTAATTATTTTTGTTAATAAAAACATAAGGTTAAAATATTTTGTTTATTTTAATTAGGCTAAAAACCTGAAAAAGATAGTTAGAGACCACTAAATTTAGGCAATGAGAGAGAAATAGATTTTAAAAAATAGCAAGGATTAGATCCATTGTAAAAAAAATCCATGTAATCTCCTTAAAAATCAACATATTTTTCAAAAGATGTCAATAAGATGACCATTGCTCTAATATCATGATGGATTTATCCCAATAATAATCATCAATGAAATAACATGAAAGTGTGAGAAAAAATAAAAAATCGCAATACTAAGTTACCTCTCAAGAGAAAATCATAAATTAGAAGAGTTTTAAAGTGAAAAACTAAATATATTAGAGAAAAAAATCACATGATCTTATTATAAAGATTGCAACCAAAATCTCCATAATTAAAATATTGAATCAAGAGCACAAGATAAGAATAGAGAGAGCTATGATATTCTTAGTGAAGAAAAAGGAGAGAAATGGCTCTTTTATAGAGCTAAAAGAAAATAAGAGTAATATAGAATCCAATTATGACCTTACAAGCCCCCTGAGTATGTGTCACTTGTGTCTTAGTCCCTTACAAAGAGAAAGGTGTGTTTCATGTGGGGGAATGATTTAAGCATGCAAGTAACTCTCAAATATTAAAGGAGTAGAAACAAGTGAGTGACACTTCATGGAATCTAGATTTATATAAATTAATAATTCACATATATAAAAGTTCCTCACACATGAAAAATAAACTCAAGATAAAATAAATTATCTTAAATAAAAGGTAATTATAACAAGGAATCTCAATTATAGATTCTAATCCTCCATGAGGCAAGATTTATAATTATTCTCCTAGAAGTTGATCTGCAAATAGGATAAACAATTTATGAAATGGATATTAAAATATATTAATTCTTTTGTTAAATAGAATTGGTGTGAAAAATATAGGATTGAGTGAAATTAATAAGATAAATTTTAAAACTCATTCTTATATATTAAAAATTATAATTCTATATCATTTATAACTTCCCATTTAGCTCTAGTATTATATCCATTCATTTGCAACTGAATTAAACACAATATAGAGTTAAAATGAAAGGAAAAGTCACACCAAAAGTGATAACAAATATCACCCATAATTTGGGCTACATCTTCAAGATTGTAGTTAACTATAATCCAATCCATAAAATGATGCAAATATCCACTTTTAATCTTACATCATAAGTGTATTTAAGGAACCTAAACTATGATGATGAAATAGACTTTTAAGACTTTGATTCATTCAGAAAATGTCTTTCCTCTATCTGTATAATATGTTCATCTTTCTTAATACACTCGATATATTTTTTGTTCGAGTGTATCTATAAAACTCTTCAATGGTCATAACATTAATTAGGAGTTCCTCTGGCTTTTTTTTTTTCAAAATTGCAACCCATATAACTTTACAACTGTCTATATCCTTCTAGGGTAAGAAATGATTAGAGGTAATAGAAAAATAATACAGTATAAATAGTTCCCTTGTCTACTACTTAGAAGAAAATAATTATCCTCTATCAAAACTATCATGTTCTAGTGTTCATTTTACATCCCTTCCTTGTTAAAATCCAAACAAATAGAAGGAAACATATTCTCATTATCCAAGAACTATTGCCTAAAAAATATAACTATGTATATACTTTCAGGTCCCCAAGGCTTTATATAATATAAGAATATATTTATTTCCTGAGTCATACTAGCTTTTGTATTTAAAAATAGAAGATAATTGTATCTATTTGAGATTATGAAAATAACACATGCACATGCATGCATGCATGCACACACACACACACACACACACACACACACACACACACACACACACACACACACACACACACACACACACACACACACACACACACACACACACACACACACAAGACTAAATAAGCTTAATGTGATTAAAAAACAACAAACATGGGTATGAAATATAATTATATACTTACCTCTTACACATACATCTTCCATGCCATATGAAATATAAGAAAATTTAATAACTCCAATTGAGTCTATTATGTTTATTTCCATTCAGGATCTATGTTAAAAATTATATCTTTATAATATATAAATCTTACATCATGGCAATCCCTTTATCAAAACAATGGATATTTAATACAAGCTCAAGATCCTTCATTATACAGCCTTGATTTCATATATCTTGAGCTTTTTCTCTGCTCTGATCTGTATTCGAAGAGAAATCTTTTACTCATGGCCTAACCTTACACAACCCATTTCACTATGAGTTCTAAACTATCAACTCCCTTAGTAGTAGCAAGACCATACTATCCGTAGGGTTGAATTTCTAGTTCATGTGTCTCTAGTTAAACATGCCTTTGCCATGATCATTCGAGCTATGAAATTTAAATTTGTGAGTTATTAATACTCAACGAGCTCACAACTCATATTCTAATGACAAGTGCATTATTCTAGAATGCAAATCAAAAGTAACTAGTCAATGTCATTATGAAACCATATTAGGAGAGGGACCGTGTAAAATAATGATTCACTTGAGCTAGTTTGGGCCATACAAATAGAAGGATGCAATGAATCATAGTTATAGAAGAAGCTTTAATCCATGATAATAGAAAAAATGTCGATTAGCCTTGGGATTACATTCCTACCCAATCACATCTTCCAAGACTCAGTTTATTTTTTCCTTCATCATTTAATTGCTTGACATCCTTCCTCAAGCCCATATTTTGGTTCATAATTTTACTCTCATGTATTCTCTAAAGCTTTTTGGACTTTTTGAATAGCCATGGCCTTTTTGGCCTTGTAAATTATGATAAAAGGTCATGGATCTCTCTGATGTCTATCAAGCCAAGAATACAAATTAAGTCCCCTCTAACCTTTGGGACTATATAACTACATATATATCCATCCTCCAAAATCTATCTCACCGAAAGAAAGAAAAATATTTATTTCAAAGACTAGGGATTGCCAATAAGTAATTACCCCATTGGCCTATACCCTTGACCTTTACCTTTTTACCCAATTGGTGAGGCCACTCTATTTTGGAAAAAAATAGGATAGGATCTAAGTTTGATCCCATTCCACTTCTATCACCACCTCATTATCCCACATTCATGGGGTGTAGAAACTGATAAGGCTCCAAATACCCTTATCAACCATTTATTACTCATGGCTTTGGCCACACATAGTATCCTTTTGTTGTGTTGACACCTTGAAGCTAAATTTGGACTTTAAGTTGGTAATATGATTTGGAAGCTTCAATTTAACTACTCAG